>JAAIUW010000139.1:0-68639 GCA_014851425.1 Senna tora | reverse complement strand
TTTAAAGTCTAGGGTTTAGGGTATAGGGTATAACTTCAGGGGTTTAGGGTTTGGTTTTTAGGGTTTAGTGTTTAGGGTTTTCGGGTTTTGGGTTTAGAGTTTAGCGTTTAGGGTCTAAGGTCTAGGGTTTTAGGTTTAGGGTTTAGGGTTTGGGGTATAAGATGCATGGTTTATGGTTTAGGGTTTAGGGTCTTCGGTCTAGGGTCTAGGGTTTAGGGTTTAGGATCTAAGGTCTATGGTCTAGGATTTTTGGTTTAGGGTTAGGGTTTATGGTTTTTGGGTTTATGGTTTAGGGTTTAGGGTTTAGGGACTAGGGTTTAGGTTTTAGGGTCTAGGGTCTAGGACTTAGGGTTTAGGGTTTAGGGTTTAGGGTTTAGGGTTTATGGTCTAGTGTCTAGGGTCTAGGGTTTAGGGTCTAGGGTCTAAGGTCTAGGGTTTAGGGTTTACGGTTTAGGGTTTTTTGGGTTTAGGGTTTGGGGTTTGGGGTCTAAGGTTTAAGGTTTAGGGTTTAGAATTTAGGGTATAGGGTTTTGGGTTTACAATGTAGAGTTTAGGGTTTAGGGTCTAGGGTTTAGGTTTTAGGGTTTAGGACTTAGGGTTTAGGGTTTAGGATCTAAGGTTTAGGGTGTTAGGGTTTAAGGTTTAGGGTTTACGGTTTAGGATTTAGGGTTCCGAGTTAGGGTTTACTGTTTAGGTTTCAGGGTTTAGGGTTTAGGGTTTGGGGTTTAGGGTTTGGGGTTTAGAGTTTAGGGTTTAGGGTTTCAAGACTGGGGTTTAGGTTTTGCCATTTAGGGTTTAGGGTTTAGGGTTTATGGGTTTACGATGTAGACTTTAAGATTTAGGGTCTACGGTCTTCGTTTTATGGTATTGGATTTAGGGTCTAGGGTCTCGAGTTTAGGTTTTAGGGTTTAGGGTTTAGCGTTCAGGGTTTAGGGCCTAAGGTCTATGGTTTTTGGTTTAGGACTTAGGGTTTAAGGTCTAGGGTTTAGGGTTTAGGGTTTAGGTTTTAAGGATTAGGATATAGGGTTAACGGTCAGGGTTTAGGGTTTAGGGTTTAGGTTTTAGGGTTTAGGCTTTCGAGTCTAGGGTTTAGGGTTTAATGTGTAACGTTTAGGCTTTAGGGTTTAGGGTTTAGGTTTTTTGGATTTTGGGGTTTAGGGTTTAGCATTTAGGGTTTAGGTTTTAGGGTCTAAGGTTTACGGTTTACGGTTTAGGACTTAGGGTTTAGGGTTTATGGTTTAGGGATTATGGCTTAGGGCTTAGGGTTTAGGGTTCAGGGTTTAGGGCTTAGGGTTTAGGATTTCTTGCTTAGGGTTCAGGGGTTAGGGCTTAGGGTTTAGGATTTAGGGTTTAGGGTTCAGGGTTTAAGGATCAGGGTTTAGAGTTTAAGGTTTAGGGTCTAGGGTTTAGGGTTTAAGGTCAAGGGTTTAGGGTTTGGAGTTTTGGGGTTACAGTTACGGTTTACGTTTTAATGTCTAAGGTCTAGGGTGTAGGGTTTAGGGTTAGGGCTTAGGGTTATGGGTTTTGGGTCAAGGATTAGAGTTTAGGGTTTAGGGTTTATGGTTTAGGGTTTAGGGTTTAAGGTTTAGGATTTAAGGTTCAAGGTTTGGGTTTAGGGTCTACGGTTTTACGGTCTAGGGTCAAGGGTTCAGGTTCTAGGGTTTACGGATTACGGTATAAGGTTTAGGGTATAGGGTTTAGCGTTTAGGGCTTAGGGTCTACGGTCTAGGGTTTAGGGTTTATGGTTTAGGGATTAGGGCTAAGGGTTCAGAGTTTAAGGTTTAGGATTTTGGTTATAGGGTTTAGGGTTTAGGGTTTAAGATTTAAGGTTTTAGGCTTACGGTTTAGGGTTCACGATTTGGGGTCGATGGTTTAGGGTTTAGGGTTTAAGGATTAGGGTTTAGGGTTATGGTCTAGGGTTTAGGGTATAGGGTTTATGGTTTAGGGTTTAAGGTTTAGAGCTTTGGGGTTAGGGTTTACGGTTTACGGTTTAAGGTTTAAGGTGTAGGGTGTAGGGTTTAGGTCTTAGGGTTTAGGGTTTAGGATGTACGGTTTAGGGTTTAGGGTTTAGGGTTTAGGGTTTGGGGTTTAGGGTTCAGGGTTTAGGGTTTAGGGTTTAGGGTTTAGGGTTCAGGGTTTAGGGTTCTGGGTTTAGGGTTCAGGGTTAAAGGTTTAGGGTTTAGGGTTTAAGGTTTAGGATTTGGGGTTCAGGGTTTTGGCTTAGGGTTTAGGGTTAGGGTTTAGGGTTTAGGGTTTAGGGTTTAGGGTCTAGGGTCTAGGATTAAGGGTCTAGGGTTTACGGTTTAGGGTATAGGGTTAGGGTTAGGTTTTAGGGTTTGGAGTTTAGGGACTTGGGTTTAAGATCTAGGGTTTAGGGTCTACGGTCTAGGGTTAGGGTTTATGGTTTAGGGATCAGGGCGTAGGTCTTTTGGTTTAGGGTTTAGGGTTTAGGGTTTAGGGTTTAAGATTTAGGTTTTAGGGCTTAGGGTTTAGGGTTTAGGGTTGATGGTTTTAGGGTTAGGGGTTAAGGATTAGGCTTTAGGGTTATGGTCTCGGGTTAGGGTTTAGGGTCAAGGGTTTAGGGTTTAGGGTTTAGAGTTCCGGGGTTAGGGTTTACGATTTATCGTTTAAGATCTAGGTTCTAGAGTTTAGGGTTCAGGGCTTAGGGTTTAGGGTTTAGGGTCTAGGGTTTAGAGTTCAGGGTATAGGGTATAGGGTTTAGGGTTTACGGTTTATGGTTTACGGTTTAGGGTTTAGGGTTCAGCGTTTAGGGTTTAGAGTTTAGGATTTAGGGTTTCAGGTTTAGGGTTTAAGGTCTAAGGTTTAGGGTTTAGGGTCTAGGGTTTCGGTTTAGGGTTTTGAGTTTTGGGGGTTTAGGGTTTTGGTTTTAGGGTTATGGGTTAGCGTTTAGGGTCTAGGGTCTACGACTTAGGGTTTGGGGTTTAAGGTTTAGGGTTTAGGGTATAGGGTCTAGGGTCTAGGGTTTAGGGTTTATGGTCTAGGGTCTAAGGTCTAGGGTTTAGGGTTTAGGGTTTAGGGTTTTTGGGTTTAGGGTTTGGGGTTTAGAGTTTCGGGTTTAGAGTTTATGGTTTAGGGATTATGGCTTAGAGCTTAGGGTTTTGGGTTCAGGGATTAGGGCTTAGGGTTTTGGATTTAGGGTTTAGTGTTCAGGGTTTAGGGCTTAGGGTTTAGGGTTTAGGTTTCAGGGTTTAAGGATTAGGGTTTACAGTTTAGGGTTTAGTGTCTAGGGTTTAGGGTTTAGGCTCTAGGGTTTAGGGTTTGGAGTTTTGGGGTTAGGGATTACGGTTTACGGTTTAATGTCTAGGGTCTAGGGTTTACAGTTTAGGGTTTAGGGTATAGGGTTTAGAACTTAGGGCTTAGGGTTTAGGGTATAGGGTTTAGAGTTTAGGGTTCAGGGTTCAGGGTTTAGGGTTCAGGGTCAGGGTTTAGGGTTTGGGTTTTAAGGTTTAGGATTTAGGGTTCAGGGTTAGGGTTAGGGTTTAGGGTTTGGATTTACGGTCTAGGGTTTACAATATAGGGTCTCGGTATTACGGTCTAGGGCTTACGGTTTACGGTATAGGGTTTAGGGTATACGGGTTAGGGTTTAGGTTTTAGGGTTTAGGCTTTAGGGACTAAGGTTTAGGGTACAGGGTTTAGGGTTTAGGGTTTATCGTCTACGGTATAGGGTTTAGGGTCTACGGTTTAGGGATTAGGGATTAGGGCTTAGGGTTCAGGGTTTATGGTTTAGGGTTTAGGGTTTATGATTTAGGGTTTAGGGCTTAGGGTTTCGGGTTTAGGGTTTAAGGATTGATGGTTTAGGATTTAGGATTTAAGGATTAGGGTTTAGGGTTAGGGTCTAGGGTTAGGGGTTTAGGGTCTAAAGTTTAGAGTTTTGGGGTTAGGGCTTACGGTTTACGGTTTAAGGTCTAGAGTCGAGGGTGTAGGGTTTAGGGCCTAGGGTTTAGGGTGTAGGGTGAGGGTTTAGAGTTTAAGGTATAGGATTTAGGGTTTAGGGTTTATCGTTTAGCGTTTAGGGTTTAGGGTTTAGGGTTCCTAGTTTAGGGTTAATGGTTTAGGGTTAAGCATTAAGGGTTTAGGGTTTAGGGTTTAAGGTTTAGGGTTTAAGATTCAGGGTTTGGGTTTATGGTTTGGGTTTAGGGTCTACGGTTTACGATCTAGGGTCAAGGGTTCAGGGTCTAGGGTTTACGGATTACGGTATAGGGTTTAGGGTATAGGGTTTAGCGTTTAGGGCTTAGGGTCTACGGTCTAGGGTTTAGGGTTTATGGTTTGGGGATTAGGGCTAAGGGTTCAGAGTTTAAGGTTTAGGGTTTTGGTTTTACGGTTTAGGGTTTAGGGTTTAAGATTTAGGGTTTTAGGCTTACGGTTTAGGGTTCAGGGTTTAGGGTCGATGGTTTAGGGTTTAGGGTTTAAGGATTAGGGTTTAGGGTTAGTATCTAGGGTTTAGGGTATAGGGTCTACGGTTTCGGGTTTATGGTTTAGAGTTTTGGGGTTAGGGTTTAAGGTTTACGATTTAAGATATAGGGTTTAGGGTTTAGGGTTTAGGGTTTTAGGGTTTAGGGTTAGGGTTTAGGGTTTAGTTTTAGGGTTTAGGGTTTCGGGTTTATGTTTTAGGGAGTAGGGTTTAGGGTTTAGGGTCTTGGGTCTAGGCTCTAGGGTTTAGGTGTGAGGGTTTAGGGTATAGGGTTTAGGGTTTAGGGTTTCTGGGATTAGGATTGAGGGTTTAACATTTAGGGTCTAAGGTCTAGGGTCTAGGGTTTAGGGTTTAGGGCTTAGGGTTTAGCGTTTAGGGACTAGGGTTTAGGGTTTAGGGTTTAGGGTTCAGCATTTAAGGTTTAGGGTTTAGGGATTACGGCTTAGGGTTTAGGGTTTAAGGTCCAGGGTTTAAGGTTTAGCATTTAGGGTATAGGGTTCGGGTTTCGGGTGTAGGGTTTAGGGTTTAACATCTTGGGGTTTAGAGTTTAGGGTTTTTGGTTTTAGTGTTTAGCGTTTAGGGTCTAGGGTCCAGTGTCTAGGACTTCGGGTTTTGGGTTTTGGGGTTTAGGATCAATAGTTTAGGGTTTAGTGTCAGGGTTTAGGGTTTAGGGTCTAGGGTCTAGGGTTTAGTGTTTAGGGTCTAGGGTCAAGGGTTTAGCATTTAGGGTTTAGGGTTTTTGGGTCTATGGTTTGGGGTTTAGGGTTTCGAGTATAGGGTTTAGGGTTTATGGTTTAAGGATTAGGGCTTAGGGCTTAGGGCTTAGGGTTTAGGGTTTAGGGCTTAGGGTTAAGGGTTTAGGGTTTAGGGTTTAGGTTGAGGGATTAGGATTTATGGCTTAGGGTTTAGGGTTTAGGGTTTAGTGCTTAAGGTTTAGAGATTAGGGTTTAAGGCGTAGGGTTTAGGGTTTAGTGTTTAGGGTTTAGGGTCTAGGGTTTAGGGTTTAGCATTTAAAGTTTTGGGGTTACGGGTTACGATTTACGATTTAATGTCTAGGGTCTAGGGTTTAGGGCTTACGGTTTACGGTTTAGGGTCTAAGGTTTAGAGTTTAGGGTGTAGGGTTTAGGGTTTATGGTTTAAGGTTTAGGGTTTAGGGTTTAGGATTCAGGGTTCAGGGTAACGGTTTAGGGTTTAAGGTTTAGGATTTAGGGTTAGGGTTTAGGGCTTAGGTTTTTGGGAGTAGGGCTTAGGGTTTAGGGTCTAGGGTCTAGGGTCTAGTGTCTAAGATTTAGGGTCTAGGGTTTAGGGTTTCGGGTTTCGGGTTTAGGGTTTCGGGTTTAGGGTTTTTTGGTTTAGATTATATGGTTTAGCATTTGGGGTTTAGAGTTTAGGGTTTAGTGTTTTTGGGTCTAGGGTTTGGGGTCTAGAGTCTAGGGTTTAGGGTCTAGGATCTAGGGTTTAGGGTTTAGGGTCTAGGGTTTAGAGTTTTGGGTCTAGGGTTTAGGGTATATGGTTTAGGGTTTAGGGTTTGGGGTTTAGGGTTTAGGGTCTAAGGTTTAGAGTTTAGGGTATAGGGTTTAGAGTTTAAGGTCCATGGTTTAGGTTTGAGGGTTTTGGGTCTAGGGCCTAGTGTCTAAGGTTTAGTGGTTAGGGTCTAGGGTTTAGGTTTTAGGGTTTAGGGTTTAGGGTTTAGGGTTTTAGGGTTTAGGGTTTAGGGTTTAGGGTTTAGGGTTTATGGTTTAGGATTTAGGCTTTAGGGTTTAGGGTTTAGGGTTTAAGGATTAGGGTTTAGAGTTTAGGGATTACGATCAAGTGTTTAGGGTTTAAGGTCTTGGGTTCAGGGTTTAGGGTTTAGGGTTTTGAGTTTAGGGTTTATAGTTTACGGTTTATGGTCTAGGGTCTAGGGTTTAGGGTATAGGGTTAGGGCTTTGGGGTTAGGGTCTAGGGTTTAGAGTTTAGGGTATAAGGGTTTAGGGTTTATGGTTTAGGGTTTAAGGTTTAGGGTTCACAGTTCAAGGTTTTGGATTTAGGGTTTAAGGTTTAGGATTTTGGGTTGGGGTTTATGGTTTAGGGTATAGGGTTTAGGTTTTACGGTCTAGAGTTTAGGGTTTAGGGTTTAGGGTCTAGGGTCTAGTGTCTATTGTCTAGGGTCTAGTTACTAGTGTCTAGGGTTTAGTGTCTAGGGTCTAGTGTAGGGTTTAGGGTTTAGGGTTTAGGGGTAGGGTCTAGGGTTTAGGGTTTAGGGTATAGGTTTTAGGGTTTAGGGTTTAGGGTTTAGACTATAGGGTTTAGGGTTTAGGGTTTAGGGTCTAAAGTTTATGGTTTAGGGTCTAGGGTTTAGGGTTTAGGGTCTAAGGTTTCGAGTTTTCGATCTAGGGTTTAGGGTTTATGGTTTACGATTAAGGGTGTAGAGTTTAGGGTCTGTGGTTTAGATTTTAGGGCACAGGGTTTACGGTTTAGGGTCTAATGTTTATGGTTTACGGTTTAATGTTTAGGATCTAGGGTTTACGGTCTAGGGTCTAGGGTCTAGAGTTTAGGGTTTAAGGTCTAAGGTTTAGGTTTTAGCGCTTAGGGTCTAGGGTTTAGGGTCTGGGGTTTAGGGTTTGCGGTCTAGGGTGTAGTGTTTAGGATTTAGGGTCTAGGGTCTAGGGTTTTTGGTTTAGGGTCTAGGGTTTAGAGTTTAGGGTATAGGGTTTAGGGTTTATGGTTTAGCATTTGGAGTTTAGGGTGTTAGGGTTTAGGATTTTGGGTTTAAGGTTTAGGGTTTAGGGTTAGGGTTTAGGGTTTAGCGTTTAGGGTTTATGGTTTAGGGTTTAGCATTTAGACTTTAGGGTATAGGGTTTAGTGTTTAGGGTCTAGGGTTTAGGGTCTAGGATCTAGGGTTTCGAGTATTGGGTCTAGGGTTTAGGGTATATGGTTTACGGTTTAGGGTTTAGGGTTTAGGGTCTGTGGTTTAGATTTTAGGATACAGGGTTTAGGGTTTAAGGTCTAGTGTTTAGGTTTTAGGGTTTAGTGTCTAAGGTCTAGGGTTTAGTTTTTAGGGTCTAGGGTTTAGGTTTTAGGGTTTAGGGTCTAGGGTTTAGGGTTTAGGGTTTGGGGTTTGCGATCTAGGGTGTTGTGTTTAGGTTTTAGCGCCCAGGGTGTAGGATTTAAGGGTTAGCGTCGAGGGTTTAGAGTTTAGGGCAAAGGGTTTAGGGTTTATGGTTTACAGTTTAGGGTTTAGGGTTTAGTGTTTAGCATTTAGGGTTTAGGGTTTAAGGTTTAGGGTTTAGGGTTCGGGTTTAGGGTATAGCGTTTAGGGTTTAGTGTTTAGGGTTTAGCATTTAGGTTTTAAGGTTTAGGGTATAAGGTCTAGGCTCTAGGGTTTAGGGTTTAGGGCTTAGGGTTTAGGGTTTAGGGTCTAGGGTTTAAGGTTTAGGGTTTAGGGTTCAGGGTTTAGGGTTTAGGGCTTAGGGTTAGGGCTTAGGGTTTAGGGTTTTGGGTTTAGGGTCTAGGGTTTAGGGTGTAGAGTTTTAGGGTTAGGGTGTACAGTTTACGGTTTAAGGTCTAGGATCTAGGGTTTAGGGTTTCTGGGTTTTGGGTCTAGAGTTTAGGGTGTAGGGTGTAGGGTTTAGGGCTTATAGTCTAGGGTTTAGGGTTTAGGGTCTAGGGTTTAGGGTTTAGGGTTTGGGGTTCATGGTCTGGGGTTTAGGGTTTGAGATTAGGATTTCGGGTTCAGGGTTAGGGTTCAGGATTTGGGTTTTAGGGTTAGGGTTTAGTGTTTAGAGTTTACGATATAGGGTCTAGGGTCTAGGATTTAGGGTTTAGGGTTTTGGACTTAGGGTTTAGGGTTTAGGGTCTAAGGTTTATGGTTTATTGTTAAGGGTTTAGGGTTTAGGGTTTAAGGTTTAGGATTTAGGGTTCAAGGATAAGGTTTAGGGTTTAGGGTTTAAGGTTTAAGGTTTAGGATTCAGGGTTCAGGGTTAAGGTTTAGGGGTTAGTGTTTAGGGTTTACCTTTTAGGGTTTCGGGTTTAAGGTCTAGGGTCTAGGGTTTGGGGTTTAGGATTTAGGTTTTAGGGTATGGGGTTTAGGTTTTGGGTTTTGGGTTTTCGGTTTACGGTGTAGAGTTTAGGGTTTAGGGTTTTGCGTTTTGGGTTTATAGTGTGGAGTTTAGGGTTTAAGGTCTAGGGTTTTGGGTTTAGGGTTTAGGATTTAAGGTTTAGGGTCTAGGGTTTAGGGCCAAGGGTTTCGGGTCTAGGGTTTAGGGTTTATTGTTTAACGTTTAGTGTTTAGGGCTTAGAGTATAGGGTCTTGGATTTAGGGTTTAGGACATAGGGTTTAAGGTTTAGGGTCTAGGTTTTAAGGATTAGGGTTTAGGGTTTAGGGTTTAGGGTTTAGTGTTTCGGGTGTAGGGTCTACGGTTTAGGGTTCAGGGTTTAGGGTTTAGGGTTTAGGGTTTAGGGTCTGGGTCTTAAGGTTTAAGTCTTATGTTTTATGGTTTTGGGTTTACAGTCTAGGGTTTAGAGTTTAGGGTTTAGGGTCTAGGGTTTAGGGTTTAAGGTTTTAGACTTAAGGTTTAGGGTCTAAGGTTTAGGGTTTAGGGTTTAGACTTTAAGGTTTTGGATTTGGGGTTCAGGGATAAGGTTTAGGGTTTAGGGTTTAGGGTTTTGGGTTTAAGGTCTAGGGTTTAGGGTTTAGGGTATAAGATTTAGGGTTTAGAGTTTTGGGTTTAGGATTTAGGGTCTAGGGTCTAGGGTTTAGGGTTGAGGGTCTAGGGTCTAGGGTCTAGGGTTTAGGGTTTAGAGTTTAGGGTTTTTGGGTTTAGAGTTTGGGGTTTAAGGTTTAGGGACTAGGGTTTAGGGTCTAGGGTCTAGGGTCTAGGACTTAGGGTTTAGGGTTTAGGGTTCAGGGTTTAGGGTTTAGGGTCTAGGGTCTAGGGTATAGGGTTTAGGGTCTAAGGTTTAGGGTTTGGGGTTTACGGTTTATGGTCTAGGGTCTAGGGTTTAGGGTTTAGGGATTATGGCTTAGGGCTTGGGGTTTAGGGTTCACGGTTTAGGGCATAGGGTTTAGGATTTAGGGTTTAGGGTTCAGGGCTTAGGCCTTAGGGTTTAAGATTTAGGGTTTAGGGTTCAGGGTTTAAGGATTAGGGTTTAGAGTTTAGGGTTTAAGGTCTAGGGTTTAGGGTGTAGGGTCTAGGGTTTACGGTTTGGAGTTTTGTGGTTACGGTTTACGGTTGACGGTTTAATGTCTAGGGTCTAGGATCTAGGGTTTAGGGTTTTGGGCTTAGGGTTTAGGGTTTAGGGTCTAGGGATTAGAGTTTAGGCGTTAGGGTTTATGGTTTAGGGTTTAGGGTTTAAGGTTTAGGATTCATGGTTCAGGGTTTGGGTTTAGGGTTTAGGGTTTGGATTTAGGGCCTAGGATTTACAATATAGGGTCTCGGTATTACGGTCTAGGGTTTACGGTTTACAGTATAGGGTTTAGGGTAAAAAGTTTAGGGTTAAGGTTTAGGGGTTTTGGGTTTAGGGACTAAAGTTTGCGGTCTAGGGTTTAGGGTTCATAGTTTAGGGTTTTGGGTCTACGATTTAGGGTTTAGGGTTTATGGTTTAGGGATTATGGCTTAGGGCTTAGGGTTCAAGGTTTAGGGTTTAGGATTTATGATTTATGATTTAGGGTTTAAGGTTTAGGGTTTAGGGCTTACATTTTAGGGTTTAGGGTTTATGGTTGATGGTTTAGAGTTTAGGGTTTAAGGTTTAGGGTTTAGGGTTAGCGTCTAGGGATTAGGGTTTAGGGTCTTGGGATTAGGGTTTAAGGTTTAGAGTTTGGGGGTTATGTTTAAGAATTTACGGCTTAAGGTCTACGATGTAGGGTTTAGGGTTTAGGGCTTAGGGTTTAGGGTTTAGGGTTTAGGGTTTTGGGTTTAGGGTGTAGGGTTTAGAGTTTAAGGTATTGGGTTTAGGGTTTAGGATTTAGGGTTTATGGTTTAGGGTTTAGGGTTCAGGGTTTAGGGATCAGGGTTTAGGGTTAAGGGTTTAGGGTTTAGGGTTTAAGGTTTAGGATTTAGGGTTCAGGGTTTGGGCTCAGGGTGTAGGGTTTGGGTTTAGGTTCTAGGGTTTACGGTCTAGGCTCTAGGATTTAGGGTCTAGGGTTTACGGTTTAGGGTATAAGGTTTAGGGTATAGGGTTTAGGGTTTAGAGTTTAGGGTTTGGGGTTTAGGGACTAGGGTTTAGGGTCTACAGTCTAGGGTTTCGGATTTATGGTTTAGGGATTAGGGCTTTGGTCTTATGGTTATGGGTTTAGGGTTTAGGGTTTAGGGTTTAAGATTTAGGTTTTAGGGCTTAGGGTTGAGGGTTGGTGGGTTAGGGTTTAGGGTTTAAGGATTAGGCTTTAGGGTTATGGTCTAATGTTTAGGGTTTAGGCTCTAGGGTTTAGGGTTTAGGGTTTCGTGTTCTCGAGTTAGGGTTTACGGTTTACGGTTTAAGGTGTAGGGTCTAGGGTTTAGGGTTTATGGTTTAGGGCTTAGGGTTTAGGGTTAAGGGTTTAGGGTGTAGGGTTTAGAGTTTAGGGTATATGGTTTAGGGTTTATGGTTTAGCATTTAGGGTTTAGGGTTTAGGGTTCAGGGTTTAGGATTTATTGTTTAGGATTTAGGGTTTAAGTTTTAGGGTTTCAGTTCTAGGGTTTAGGGTTTAGGGTCTAGGGTTTCGTGTTTACGGTCTAGGGTTTAGGGTTTTGAGTTTTAGGGTTTAGGGGTTAGCGTTTAGGGTCTAGGGTCTAGGACTTAGGGTTTGGGGTTTAAGGTTTAGGGTTTAGGGTTTAGGGTATAGGGTTTAGGGTCTAGGGTCTAGGGTCTAGGGTCTAGGGTCTAGGGTTTAGTGTTTAGGGATTTTGGGTTTAGGGTTTGAGGTTTAGGGTTTAGGGTCTAGGGTTTAGGATTTATGGTTTAGGGATTAGGGCTTAGAGTTTAGGGTTCAGGTATTAGGGCCTAGGGTTTAGGGTTTAGGGTTTAGTGTTCTGGGTTTAGGGCTTAAGGTTTAGGGTTTACGGCTTAGGGTTCAGGGTTTAAGGATTAGGGTTTAGAGTTTAGGGTTTAGGGTTTTGGTTCTAGGGTTTAGTGTTTGGACTTTTGGGGTTAGGGTTTAGGGTTTACGGTTTAATGTGTAGGGTCTATGGTGTAGGGTTTAGGGTTTAGGGTTTAGGACTTAAGGTTTAGGGTTTAGGGTCTATGGTTTAGACTTTAGGGTTTATGGTTTAGGGTTTAGGGTTTAGGGTTTATGGTTTAGGGTTCAGGGTTC
Organism: Senna tora; assembly: GCA_014851425.1. Taxonomy (NCBI): domain Eukaryota; kingdom Viridiplantae; phylum Streptophyta; class Magnoliopsida; order Fabales; family Fabaceae; genus Senna; species Senna tora. Next base: position 56,937 of record JAAIUW010000139.1, on the reverse strand, counting down.
AGGGTTTAGGGTTTAGGATTTAAGGTTTGGGATTTAGGGTTCAGGGTTTGGGTTAGGGTTTAGGGTTTGTGTTTAAGGTCTAGGGTTTACGGTCTAGGGTCTGGGGTTTAGGTTCTAGGGTTTACGGTATAGTGTTTAGGGAATAGGGTTTAGAGTTTAGGGTTTAGGTTTTAGCGATTAGGCTTTAGGGACTAAGGTTTAGGGTATAGGGTTTAGAGTTTAGGGTTTAGGGTCTACGGTATAGGGTTTAGAGTTTATGGTTTAGGGATTAGGGCTTAGGGCTAAGGGTTCAGGGTTTAGGGTTTAGGGTTTATGGTTTAAGGTTTAGGGTTTAGGGTTTAGGGTTTAAGATTTAGGGTTTAGGGATTAGGGTTTAGGGTTTAAGATTTAGGGTTTAGGGTTTAGGGTTTAGAATTTAAGGTTTAGGGTTAAGGTTTAGGGTTTAGGGTTTGGGGTTTATGGTCTAGGGTTTAAAGTTTTGGGGTTATGGTTTCTAATTTATAGTTTATGGTCTAGGGTATAGGGTATAGGGTTTAGGGCTTAGGTTTTAGGGTTTAGGATCTAAGGTTTAGAGTTTAGGGTTTAGGGTATAGGATTTATAGTGTATGGTTTAGTGTTTAAGGTATAAGGTTTAGGGTTTAGGGTTTAAGGTTTAGGGTTCAGGGTTTAGGGTTCAGGATTTAAGGTTTAGGGTTTGGGTTTATGGTCTAGGGTCTACGATTTACGGTTTAGGGTATAGGTTTAGGGTATAGGGTTTAGGGTTAGGTTTTAGGGTTTGGGGTTTAGGGACTAGGGTTTAGGGTCTACGGTCGACGGTTTAGGGTTTATGGTTTAGGGATTACGGCTTAGGGCTTAGGGTTCAGGGTTTAGGGTTTAGGGTTTAAGATTTAGGGTTTAGGGCTTAGGGTTTAGGGTTTAGGGTTGATGGTTTAGGGTTTAGGGTTTAAGGATTAGGTTTTAGGGTTATGGTCTAGGGTTTAGGGTTAGGGTCTAGGGTTTAGGGTTTAAGGTTGATGAACGCGGCCTTGTCGCGAGGCCGGCACGAATCAAATTAATACAAGAAAGTGCAGCTAGTGGCACAACCTAGGTCGATTCTCTCTCGCGGAGCCTATGGACTCTACGGACAAATATGCACAATTAACACAAAAAGGGATGTCTTTGAAGCAATTTAACAAACACTTGGTGTGCAAAGAAACTAAATGGAATTAAATGCAACTAAATGAAACTAGAAGTAACACTTTTTGGGGTTTTCAATATTTTTAAAGCTAAAGTAAATTGAGGTGAATGAAATGAGATGAATAAGCTTTGTTGGAGAATGCTTTGGGCTATCCTTGCTATCAAAAACTATGGAGTTAATCAATGAAAGACCATTTCCTAAAGTAGTTTAGTGACCACTAAACCTAGGTAATTTAATTAGAGAATGCAATTAACCAACCGGACAATTAACAAGCCTAATCAAATACCATCAATGAAGCAAATGAGGAATTTAATATAGATAAGAATTCAACTCAACAAATACCATTGTCATTAGATTAACTTCCACAATGAATCAAAACTACAATAAGATTTAACCAAATCCAATGTAATCTAAACCCACAATGGGAGAATGAAAATACAAATCACAAATCTATATCAATCCCTAATATCCAACTACAACCAAGTTAAGTTCCACAACCATGGAACCACAATCAATACAAATCCATCAAAATCAACAAGATAATAATGAATCTATAAAGAGAAGTAGATGGAAAACAAGAAAAACTCCCTAGTAAGTGCCAAAGCTCAAGCCCCAATCATCCTCCTCCAAAGCACTAGAAGTTTAGCCACTAATGGAGATGAAGAATGCTCGACCAAGCTCCTCCAACCCTTGCATAGCCATGGATGATGATGGAGGTTGCTGGAATTTGGTCTGAATGGGTGTGAAGAGTGGAGAAGATGAAGAGAGTGTGGCTGGAAATGTGTGAGGAACTTGAGAGAGTGAGAGATTGTGTGATGAATGTGTGTAAATTCGTGGGTTGCTCTCGAAATTAGGTTAAGGGCTCCTAAAACATCAGAATATTCCCTCTAATCCGACCTAGTATGCTCCCCTTGTGGTAAAACACTGAGAAAGTGGGCCCACCATCCGTTTCAGCTCTTAAAATCATGAGAAAATCGTGCAGAACCGGTGTACCCGCTGGCAGCGGGTGGATTACTTAAAACACGTGTTTTGCCTCTGAAACTGAAGTCCACCCGCTGGCAGCTTGCAAGGCTAGCCGCTGGCAGCGGGTGGAACAGTAGAATAGGCCCAAAAATGCCTCTAAGCCTCAAATCTTGTACCGGCTTCGCTTTCCAGCTTCTTTCTCGACCTCTAGCACTTGAATCCTTGCTATTCCTCAAGCTAGTTGACCTACAAATCAACCAAAACAATTGTGAGGCTCTCAAGTTAATAAAACTAGAGAATTATCACAATTTATTCAATAAAAATATGGAATTAGCAAGATTGTGATTTAAGTCCTTAAGTGCCCTTGAATAACATTAAATCATGCATAATGACTCTTTAAACTCAACAAAAGCTTGTCAAATGCCAAAAGATACAAGGGCAAATATTGGTATTATCAACTCCCCCACACTTAGACCTTTGCACTCCTGAGCAAAGCAATCAGTCAAAAATGCAGTCAAGGGGTATGTAGGAAGCAACAAAATAACCAACCAAATCAAGATGCAAAACAACTAAGCAAGAAACCATGTTCTTGGTTCATGCAACAAAAACAAAACAACTATGCATAGCAATTAACTAGAACATGCAAATGACCGATGACTCAAGTGTTTCGCTCTACTCACTAATGTTGGATATTTTCTCTCTAATCTTACTTACTTATCACTTTTCCATAGGCTTGAGAGAGATCTAGATCTCCACTAAGATGCGTTAGCTCAACAAATCATGAGGTCTTAATGGCTTGTAATGATGGATGCATGGTCATGGTGAAAAGTGTTTACAAAGAAGGAAATTATGCAAAACTAAACATTTTGAATTGACTCCCAATTAAATGATTACTTGGGTTCCAAAAGAGTCTAACCAAACAATCATCTTCCAACCACCAAGAAATTTGCCTAAGATCCTTATTACTTTCGGTTGCAACTCTTTTATTCATCATCTTTTTTTTTATTGCTTTTCTTTCTTTTGTAATTCCCTTTTTTTCTTCTTCTTTTTTTTTTCTAAATAAATAAATGTATAATTCATTTATTTATTTATTCTTTCTTTTCAAGCTTTTTGCTTGATTGGATCAATTAGACAATTTCAACCCAGGAAGATAAGTGGTCAGAACTAAGAACCTAAAGTCAAACATTTAATTAAAAGTCATAGTGCAAAATGTCTAGAAAAGCAAAAATTAAAGCTCGAAGGGGGGTGACTATGGGTAGCAAAAGAAGTGGTTTGTGTATGGGATATAGGTGAGTGAAACAAATGCCTCAATCATTTTTATTTAACTAACGCATGTCAAGCTTCAACAAGATTTCAATCAAGTTCTAGAAAGTAAAGAAAAAGTAAGCAGACAACACACAAATATATGCAAGAAAAACAGAAGTGTTTGGCTCAAAATCTTCCAACAGGGCTAGGTTACTCTCACATCGATCAATGCATGCCTAATTAATTACTCACATTAGTGACTTGCTTAAGTTGAGAATTAGAGAGCACCAATCTCTTGAAAAATTGTTTCTTATTCTTGAAATGATTGTGCATTATGCGGGCTCCTGACACACAACTGGAAAGCATTTTCTAAAATGCTTAAACAAGCACAAAAGTTAAGTGTGGTTCCCAAAAATTTTTTTTTTTAAAACATTTGAGTAGATATCAAAAAGTGATTATGGAATTCCTGATTAACATCATTAATCCTAAAAGTCATCAACGAAAACGAAAATTGAATCTACTCAGTTGATAATATCCATAAACAAAAGGACTTAAAACCTGTGCATGTACATTTATATTCAAATCCACAAGAATAGGAGGTGAAAAATTAAATCCACAAGGAGTCAAAAACACAATCATTAAATAGGAATATAAATCTGATGTCAACATTTGCAATAATCACAAGGTAACCTGCCCATTCAGCAATTCAAGAAGCAATCATTCTTCACAAACTTCTCCCCCACACTTGCAGCAAGCATTGTCCTCAATGCAGAAAGATAGGACAAAGATGCGCGAGCACGAGGGTCCACAAGCAGAAAAAACAATCAGTGAATTGCAAAAAGAGGAGAAGAAGGGCGAGCAAAGTAAGCTAAACAGCTACATAGCTAAGAATGCATGAAATTATAATGCTCCAGAAGTTAAATGAGCCATCAGTAGCTCAACAGCAAAAGTAAGAACCAGCACAAATAGAATCCATGAGTAAGAAGGAAAAGAAATAGAAAAGTCAAACTAAACACAAAAGAAATAAAATCAGATAAGACTGGCAAGCAGTTGGCTCAGATCCGAGCTCCATCACGACCCTCCCGCAGCTCTCTAAAATTGTCCCAGACCTCGACCTGAAAGGATGTGAAGCTAGCTTGCAAATTGTGGATGTCATCCCGAAGGGTGTGGACTTCATCCCTAAGGGCACGCTGCTCAGAGATCAGGAGGTCTAGCTTCTGGTCAGAGGTCTGCATCATTGGTTCTGAAGCTTGCGAAGGAGTCCGACTCAAAGAGGCTTCATCACGGCGCCTCCTGACATTCCTGGCTGGCGCGGGAGGTCTAATAACTGGAGGTCTTCCAAATCCCAATCTGCTGTAATCTCTGGTGTTGGCAGGATCAAACTCTAAGTCAGAATCAAGCTGCGGAACACCTGCTCTCTTGTACATTTGAGATATGAGATTTGGAAATAACAGAATTTGTCCTTTCACTCGCTTCACTGAAGCCTTCTTGAGCGACTCAAAAATCAACCCGGCCACATCAACTTTCTCATTCTTCATGAATAAGTAAATAAGGTGTGCTTGGTGAGAGGGTATGTCAGTACCATGGCTGGAAGGAAGAATGTTGTGACATATGAAAAGTAGCCATGCTCTAGCAGCCGGGCACATGGAAGAGCGTTGCAAATAGATCTGAGATCCTCCATACTTAGCATCCCAATCGGAATTATCCTGAATGAGCATCTCTCTAATTTCAGCGCACGGGAAAGGCGCATCACCAATGTTAAAAGCTGTCTGTTGGCTCTTGTAAGCACAATTCTGCAGAACAGGCAGTCCGAAAAATTGCCGGATGCCAGCCAATGTTAATGTGGTAACCCTCGTGCCGCGGTAGGTCGGGTTGTTCATGCTGTGCTTGAGCTTGGCATTAATGTAGAAATGTTGCACAAACTGTTCATTATCAGCTACCTGTACCCGATTGAGAGATGTGAGGTTGGCGGCGCATAATTGATCAAAGAATGCATTGCCTTCCGTCTCAGGAAAATGAAATTCTTGATGGAGGGATCTATTTTCAACCTCCTCTTGTATTTCTTCAAAAGTCATTTCTTCGCCAGACATGCTTGCTAATCAACAGAAACAAATAAAAAGAAGAAAAAACACAAGCAATTTAAAAAGAATAATCAGTCAACAAAGAAGCCAGCAAGACTACGCTAACCGACCTAGATGCTCACACTAAAAGAAATTAAAACTAATTAAAGAAAGGGGGAAACTAAGTATACTAAAGGAATAAAATTAAAACTATTGAATAAAAGGAAAACTAAATTAATTAAAACAAGGTGTGAGTGCTAAGTTGAAGGGTAGATTGAGGGTCACAGTGAGTCCAGATTGACTTTACAAGACTAAAGAAACAACTACCGTAGATTAAAACAACTAAAGAAAAGTGAAAAAGAGTTCTAATTATATCTAAATGCTATTCACAACCTACTAACCTAGTCAAAACAGTAAAATGGTTGATTGGAAACAAAACAAAGACTAGATTGATTGTCAACTAAGTCTAGACTCTAATTATACTACATATTGATTATTTTCTAAATAAAAAGCAAGAGAAGAACTAATTACAACCTAAAATGCTAGATAACAAAATAACTAAAGCTAATTGAAAATCAAAATTAAATTATTTATTAACTAAGGCTAAAGCTACACATACTAAAATATGGATTATGTTTAAGAAAATAACTAAATATGCAACTAAATAAAAATAAAATTTAGGACTAAATAGGACTAAAAATTTAGAAAATAAAAAAGAAAAAAAGAAATTAAATTGAAATTAATATCAAAAAGATGCAACTAAATAAAAATTGAGAAATAAAATAAAAATAGAAATAAAAATAATAATAAAAAGAAAATTACCTAGTGGGAGAAAATTGAAATCTGGAGGTTGAAGAGAAGGGAGGCAGGGGTCTCGGTTTGGGGGAGGTGGTTAAGGTCTGGTGGGTTTCGTGGCTGAGAAGGGGGTGGGGACGGATTGGAGGGTTTGAGAAAGATGGGAGGGGGTTCGGTTTTGGGGAAGAGATAAAGGGTAGAGGTTTTCGTGAGGGTTTGGCAGAAAGGAGAGGGAGGGAAGGTTTTGTGGTGCTGGGGTTTGGTGGCTCCGGTTTTGGGGTGGAAGAGGGTAAGAAGGGGGAGGGATTTCCGGCGAGAATCTCGCCGGAATGTATGGTGGAGGTGGGTTACGGTTTGGTGAGGAGTGTGGTTCGGTTTTGGGTTGGGGAAGAAGAGAGGAAGAGGGAGAAAGGGGACGAAGAAGAAGGGGCTCGGGGTTGGAGTGGAGAGGAACAGCTGGTTCGGGGACGGTTGAAGAGAGAGGGAGGGGAAAAGAGTGGAAAGGTTCACGGTGGCTGCCTTGGAGGTGTGAAGCTATGGTTATGGAGGTGTGTGAGTTGTGGAAGAAGAAAGGGGAAGACTGAGAGAAAAGAGAGAGAAAGGACAGAGGGAAGAGGAATTAGGGTTAAAAAAGAATTTGAAATTTGAAATTAGATAAAATAAAATAGAATTAATTAATTAATTTTTTTTAAAATGCCCAGACTCACCCGCTGGCAGCGGGTAAGTCAGAGGCGAAAATTAACAGGGAAAAACAGGGGGAAAACAGGGGAGAGCCTCTGTAGCTCTCGCTGGCAGCGGGCAAGTGCTACCCGCTGGCAGCGGGTATAACAGAGGCATCTCCAAAAACAGGGTTTTGACCCTAAAACTTCTGCTTTTTCTATTTTCTCTATTCCTATACCCAACTAAAGACTTTTAAGAAACGTAAAAATTCAACTATTCCTACTCCTAGAACCTAATTTGCTGGCTTCCATCCATCAAAAAGCAAACCTCATACATCAAAATTCATGCATTCAACAACAGAGGAAGTGATTAACCACACAACTAAACAAACACACAAAGCACAAACTAAAAGCAACAAAATACACAAAAGCATAATTAAACCACAAAGAACAAAGCCACAATCTACTACCTACTGGAAGATCTCTTCCCCCACACTCATCTCAAGCAATCCATTAGAGCAACAAATTAAATGCAAGATGAGAAAAGGAAAGAGATGACCTGGCCCCTCATGGGGGCTTGGAGTTCTCCTTGAACAATTTCAGCAAGTGACCATTCACCAAGTGCACGGTGCCGGTTGAATCTTCCATTATCTCCACCCCTCCATAAGGAAAAACCTTGGTCACTGTGAAAGGTCCATCCCAACGTGTTTTCATCATTCCTTGCTTGAACTTGAATCTTGCTTTGAATTTTAAAACTTTATCCCCAACACTAAAGCATTTTCTAAGAATGCCTTTGTCATGAATTTCTTTGTCTTCTCCTTGTACAACCTGGCATTTTCATATGCTTCAGCCCTCATTTCATCAAGCACTTGCAATTGGAGTTTTCTTTCTTCTCCCACAGCTTCCATATCTAAGTTGCATTTTCGCACCGCCCAGTATGCCTTATGCTCTAATTCAACTGGCAAATGACAAGCTTTACCGAAGACTAGGTGATAAGGGGACATGCCTATTGGAGTTTTGTAGGCTGTACGATACGCCCAAAGAGCTTCTTCAAGTTGGGAACTCCAATCCTTTCGGGAAGGTTGCACAACTCTTTCAAGAATCTTCTTAACTTCCCTGTTAGACACCTCTGCCTGACCATTGGTTTGTGGGTGGTAAGGTGTGGAAACTTTATGTCGGACACCATGCTTAGCTAATAGGCTATTGAAAAGCCTATTGCAAAAGTGGGTGCCCTGATCACTAATGATGGCTCTAGGGATCCCAAACCTACACAAAATATTAAACTTGACAAATTTAGCTACAGTTTGAGCATCATCCTTCCTAGTGGGTACGGCCTCTATCCACTTAGAAACATAGTCAACTGCCAATAAAATATAAGTAAACCCATTTGATGGGGGAAAAGGTCCCATAAAATCTATGCCCCAAACATCAAAAATTTCACAAAATAGTATAGGTTGTTCTGGCATTTCATGTTTCCATCCCAAACCCCCAAAACGTTGACACTTATCGCAAGTTTTACAAATATTGACAGAATCCTTAACTAAAGTTGGCCAATAAAACCCATAGTCTAAGACTTTCCTAGAGGTTTTCTTTCCACCAAAATGCCCCCCACAAGCCAAGGTATGACAGGTAGTTAAGATGCTCTCCTGTTCTTCCTCTGGTATGCACCTTCGAATGACTTGATCAGCACATAGTCTCCAAAGATGAGGCGCATCCCAAGCATAGAATTTGGCATCTCCCTTTAGCTTTTGTACCTGAAAAGTAGACATAGAAGGGGGTGTCAATCCACTAATGAGAAAATTCACTATATGAGCATACCAAGGCTCATGACGAGCTATGGTACACAACAAAGAATCTGGAAAAGCATCAAAAGTAGAGTTAGAAGAGTCCACTCCCTTTGTGTCCTCAGGTAAGCGACTCAAATGGTCAGCTACATAGTTTTCATCTCCTGGTCTATCCTTAATCTCTATGTCAAATTCTTGCTAGAGAAGGGCCCATCTGAGTAGCCTGGGCTTGGAATGAGGTTTGGAGAAAAGATACTTCACTACAGCATGGTCAGATAAAACTACAACCTTGGAATTAAGCAAGTAAGGTCTAAATTTCTCCAAGGCAAAGACAACGGCAAACAATTCCTTTTCAGTGGTGGTATAATTAATTTGTGCCGGGTCTAGTGTCTTGGAGGCATATGCAATCATTCTAGAAACTCTCTTCTCCTTTTGCCCTAGCATGGCTCCAACAGCAAAATTAGAAGCATCACATCAAATCTCTAAATGTAATTGCCAATTAGGAGCAGAAAGTATTGGGGGAGAGACAAGTCTAGATTTCAGTTCATCAAAAGCAGACCTACATGCTTCATTAAAATCAAACTCTGCATCTTTTTGAAGTAATTGAGATAATGGATATGCAATTTTGCTAAAATCCTTAATGAACCTCCTATAGAACCCTGCATGACCCAAAAATGATCTAATCTCCTTAACACATGTGGGGTATGGGAGGGAGGAGATTACTTCTACTTTTGCTTTATCCACTTCAATCCCTTTTCCAGAAACTAAATGTCCTAAAACAATTCCTTGATCAACCATAAAATGGCACTTTTCACAATTTAGCACAAGACCCTTTTCAGAACATCTAACAAGAATTTTATCTAAGCTGTCTAAACATGCATCAAATGACTCTCCATAAACTGGAAAATCATCCATAAAAACATCCATGCATTGTTCAAGAAAATAAAAAAAAATAGACATCATACAATGCTGAAATGTACCAGGAGCATTACACAAACCGAAAGGCATTCTCCTATATGCAAATGTACCAAAGGGGCAAAAAAAAGTGGTCTTTTCTTGGTCCTCCGGAGCAATGGGTACCTGAAAATAACCAGAGAAGCCATCAAGGAAACAGTAATAAGACTTGCCAGCAAGCCTCTCAAGCATCTGGTCAATAAAGGGTAAAGGGAAATGGTCCTTTCTAGTGGCGTCATTTAATTTTCTATAGTCAATACACATGCGCCACGAATTCTGGACTCTAGTGGGAAACAACTCATCCTTCTCATTTTTCACTATTGTGATCCCACTCTTCTTTGGAACAACCTGCACAGGGCTAACCCATTTACTATCAGAAATTGGGTATATAATACCCGCACTCAAAAGCTTAGTGACCTCTTTCTTGACCACATCTAAAATCAAAGGATTCAACCTCCTTTGGGGTTGTCGCTTGGGCTGCGACCCCTCCTCTAGCAGAATTCTATGTGTACAAATTGTAGGACTAATTCATGGTATATCTGCTAAAGTCCACCCTATTGCTCTTTTATGTTTTCTCAAAAGGTTTAAGAGCTTTCCTTCATTCTCGTCAGATAACCCATTAGCAATGATCACTGGTAATTGGTTATTTGAGTCTAAGAAAACATACTTTAGATTTGAAGGGAGCTCTTTGAGCTCTAGAGTGGGAGGTTGAATTACAGAAGGAACTAATTTTTGCACATCTAAAGTGGCAAGAGTACTTCCCTTTAAAATTTCATTTTTACCACTTGCCTCAACTTCCATGCATTCAAACCTTGGTAGTATGTTCCCTTCTTTGGTTGACTCAGCTTCAACCGCGGTTTCCTTTCTTTTACTATGTTGCCCTTGGAATAGGTGAGAAGGTGGAGAAGCAGAAAGGGGGTCTTCACATGGCAAAATGTATTGAACTTTGTTTTGAATCACCTTCCCTGTTTCATTGCTTGACTCACCTGAAAACTCAATGAATAACTTTCCCAAAGGGCCATCATAACTGCTCAAAGAAGAAAGAGAATCCAAAGAATAACTAGTCACAGAAAATGTATCAGATTGTGGGGTACCACGTGTACAATCAACTGACATGCAGTTAAGACATGAGGGATCACCTCCACAAGAGCAAGTAGATGGAAAAGAATATAAAGAAGAGAACGAAGTAAGAGTGTCATCATCAGCATGCAAAAGTTCAGTGAAGGAAAAATAACCATAAAAAAATGCATCAACAGTAGATTCAGAATTATCATCATCAAGCTTATAACCTACATGTTCGTCTTCCATGATTATATCTATTGCACTAACCCCAAGTAAAGAATAGTCCTCATATGGATGTTTCATGGCCTCATACATATTAAAATTAACTTTATGATCTCCCACTTCCATACAGATCGTTCCTTCTTTCATGCTAATCACAGTGTTAGCAGTCCTCAAGAAGGGGCGACCTAAAATGAGAGTGGAATCCTGAGGCACTCCCGCAGCCATATCAAGAACTTAGAAATCAGCTGGAATAAGCAAATCTTTCACTTGGACCAAAAGGTCCTCTATAATCCCATCAGGTCGCCTAATGGACCTATCAGCTAATTGTAAAAAAACTGTAGTGGGTTGAAGTGTTTTAACACCTAGGGCCTGATAAACAGATTTAGGCAAGACATTAATAGCAGCCCCTAGATCAAGTAATGCACCCCCTATAGTAACCTTACCAATAGTACATGGGATTGTGAAAGACCCCGGGTCTTGGCACTTGACCGGGATTTGGGGTTTGAAAAGAGCAGAAACATTAGAGCTCACTTGAACTCTCTCATTTGGTCTAAATCATCTCTTGTTTGTACAAAGCTCTTTCAAAACTTTTGCATATTTAGGCACTTTTCTTACCAACTCTAACAAAGGAATATTAACTTCTAACCTGGTAAATAAATTCAGTGCCTCTTCATCAGTTTTAACTTCCTTGACTTTCTTACTTAGCAAATATGATTTAGGGAAGGGAAGATCACTTATACTTACCTCCTTACCTTTTTGGTTGGAGATGGCTTTGTTAATTGCTTCTTCCTTCTCCTTTAGTTCCTCTTTTTCTTTTGGTTCCTCTTGTTGCTCCTTCTTCTTTTCTTCAACTTTTTCCCGCAGTCTAGTCTCTTTGGAGCTCTCAGAAAGCTTCAGTGGTGACAAAGGAGGACTTTCACAGACAATTTCTTCAATTTGTTCATCATCTTCCTTGTCTTCAAATCTCACCTTTCTGCCGCTTCTAAGGCTTATGGCATTCAGTGACTTAGGATTGATCACTGTGTTAGAAGGCGTCGCTCCACTTGATCTAGCTTGTTCATCACTCTTCTTGTTAGACAGCTGAGTGACAAATGAGTTCAGGTTGTCATGCTTTACTTCCATTTGTTCAAACTTGTTCATGATATTGGTGAAGCATGAGTCAACGGCCTTGATTTTATCATCAGTGATACTCCACTCTTGGTCAAATTTTGCACCAATATCTGAGAACCCTTTTACTAGAAGCTGTTTAATCTCATCATTGCTTGAAGACGGTGCACCTTGACTAATGGGAACCATGGCATTGGTGGTGTTCTGTTTTGGTGCTTGGCTAGGTGAAGCCCCTTGAAAATTTAAGTATTGACCACCATAAGAATTCCCTCCTCTAGAAGGATAGTTCCCTTGACTTTGCCCACTGCTAAACCCATGAGTATTCTGATTACCGCTATTCCCATATCTGAAGTTAGGGTGATCTCTCCAACCAGGATTGTATGTATTGGAGTAAGGGTCCCTTTGTTGGTATTGCCCAGGCCGTGCTTGATACATTGCATTCACATCTTCATATTGACCAAGGCAATCTGCTGATATGTGCATAGGGGAATCGCAGAGTGTACAACTAGCGCCTACCATAGCTAGCTGTTGAGTGGGTGACTGTGGAGATTGGATGCTCAGTCCATCCACCCTCTTGGCTAGTGCAGACAGTTCATTTACCACTTTCACCAACAATGGATCTCGATCTGCTGGAGATATCTCTTTCACTGCTCAGGTATCCCTTGTGGTAATGTTCTGCCTACTCAAGGCGAGCTTCTTGATCAACTCCATTGCTTCATCATGGGGCATGACTTCTATGGACCCATTAGCAGCTGCATTGAGCATTTTTGCATCTTCATCAGTTAACCCGTAAACAAAAGCTTGGACCAGGTGCTCCAGTGGCATTTGATGGTTTGGACATTTTGCTACCATATCCTGAACACATGTCCAATATCGATAGAATGTTTCACCCTCTTCTTGCCTTGAAGATGCAATTTCTTTTCTTGCTGCGATGACTTTGTTTGAAGGATAATATGTTTCAATAAAGTGCTTCTTCAAATTATCCCATGTTTGGTAAGCATCTGGGGTGTACCTTGGCAAACTCATATACCAAACCTTTGCTTTCCCTTCCAGAGTGAGATGGAAAACCGTCCACATGACTTCTTCAAGTTTAGCCCCCACGGGCTTCATCGTCATGCAATGCATGTGGAGAGAGCTTTGATGTGTATACGGGTTCTCACCTGGAAGACCATGAAATTTTGGAAGTGAGTGCACAAGAGAACCTTTAATTTCAAAATCAGTAGTAAAAGTAGGAGTAGCACCAACCAAAGATTCAAAATTATCATCAAATTGATTCAATTGTTTAATAGACATTTTAGGTTAATCTACCCCATTATTACCTTCTTCATTCCTTTCCCTATTGTCCATCCTATTATTACCTTCCTCTTCGGCCATTTCTTCTATTGCTAGTTCTCTTTCTCTTTCTTGGTTAGCCTTAATTACTTTCTTTTTCAGTTTTCTTATTTTCCTAAGAGTTCTTTCAATTTCTAAATCCAAGGGAATTAGGTCTCCTCTAGAACTTCTTAGCATACACTAAACAAACCAATAAAAGAAAGGAAACACACAGAAAAATAGTAAAACAAATAAAACAGACCAGAAAACCAGTAACAGAGCAACACAGAATGAAAATTTTGTGCAGTTTACTGCTTCACCCTCTGCCAGCGGGTAAGACAAAAACAGAAGCGATTCTACACTGTTAAAGCAGAAAAACAGGGCAGATTCGAAAAACCAGCAAAAATCCAACTGAAAATGCTTCAAAATGACTATTCAAGCCTAAAAATAAATGCTACAACAACTATAAACTACCGAGAAACAATAAACACAAACAAAAACACAATTAAATGCAATTAAACTAAGTAATTCTTTGCCAAAAGAAAATAGGACAACTATGAAAAATTTAACAAAAACCAGCAAAAACACTTACTAAAAATCACAATAAGCCTAGAAACAAACACTAAAATGAAAAGACACAACTAACTATGTGATTCCCAAAGAAATCACGTAAAAACAACCCAATTCGTGAGAATCTAGCACAATTGCACAAAGAACCAAAATGGCTCCCCGGCAACGGCGCCAAATTGATGAACGCAGCCTTGTCGCGAGGCCGGCACCAATCAAATTAATACTAAAAAGTGCAGCTAGTTGCACAACCTAGGTCGATTCTCTCTCGCGGAGCCTATGGACTCTATGGACAAATATGCAAAATTAACACAAAAAGGGATGTCTTTGAAGCAATTTAACAAACACTTGGTGTTCAATGAAACTAAATGCAATTAAATGCAACTAAATGAAACTAGAACTAACACTTTTTGGGATTTTCAATATTTTTAAAGCCAACGTTTAGAGTCTAGGGTTTAGGGTTTAGGGTTTAGGGTTTAGCATTTAGGGTTTAGGTTTTTCGGTTTAGGGTTTAGGGTTTCAGGTCCAGGGTTTTGGGATTAGGGTTTAGGGTATAGGGTTTTGGGCATAGGGTCTAGGGTTTTGGGTTTAGAGTCTTGGGGTTTAGGGTTTAGGGTTTAGGGTTTAGGTTTAGGGATTAAGGTTTAGGGTTTAGGGTTTAGGGTATAAGGCTTAGGGTTTAAGGATTAGGGTTTAGGGATTAGGGTTTAGGGTTTAAGGTTTAGGGTCTAGGGTTTAGAGTTTAGGGTCTAGGGTTTAGGGTTTGGAGTTTTGTGGTTACGGTTTACAATTTACGCTTTAGGGTTTAGGGTCTAGGGTCTATGATGTAGGGCTTTGGGCTTACGGTTTAGGGTTTGGGGTTTATGGTTTTCGGTTTATGGTATAGGGTATAGGGTTATGGGTTAAGGGTTTAGGGTTTAGGGTTTAGGGTTCAGGGTTGAGGGTTTAGGGCTTAAGGTTTAGAATTTAGGGTTAGGGTTTAAGGTATAGGGTTTCGGGTTTAGGGTCTAGGGTTTAGGGTTTAGAGTGTTGGGGTTTAGGGTTTAGGGTTTTTGGTTTTAGTGTTTATCGTTTAGGGTCTAGGGTCTAGGGTCTAGGACTTAGGGTTTAGGGTTTAGGGTCAAGGGTTTAGGGTTTAGGGTGTAGGGATTTTGGGTCAAGGGTTTAGGGTTTAGGGTTTCGAGTCTAGGGTTTAGGGTTTATGGTTTAAGGTTTAGGGCTTAGGGCTTAGGGCATAGGGCTTTAGGTTTCGGGCTTAGTATTAAGGGCTTAGGGTTTAGGTTTAGGAATTAGGGTTTAGGGCTTAGGGTTTAGGGTTTAGGGTTTAGGGTTTAGGGTTTAGGGTTTAGGGTTTAGGGTATAGGGTTTAGGTTTTAAGGTTTAGGGTTTAGGGTCTAAGGTTAATGGTTTAGGGTTTAGGGTTTAGAGTTTTGGGGTCAGGATTTACGATTTATGGTTTAATGTCTAAGGTCTTGAGTCTAAGGTTTAGGGCTTAGGGCTTAGGATTTAGGGTTTAGGGTTTAGGGTTTGGGGTTTAGGGTTTAGGGTTTAGGGTTTATGGTTTAAGGTTTAGGGTTTAGGATTCATGGTTTAGGGTTTAGGGTTTAGAGTTTAAGGTTTAGGATTTAGGGTTAGGGTTTTGGGTTTAGGTTTTAGGGTCTAGGGCTTAGGGTTTAGGGTCTAGGGTCTAGTGTCTAGGGCTTAGGGTTTCGGGTTTAGGGTTTTTTGGTTTAGGTTGTATGGTTTAGCATTTGGGGTTTAGAGTTTGGGGTCTAGAGTCTAGGGTTTAGGGTCTAGGATCTAGGGTTTAGGGTTTAGGGTCTAGGGTTTAGAGTTTTGGGTCTAGGGTTTAGGGTATATGGTTTAGGGTTTAGGGTTTGGGGTTTAGGGTTTAGGGTCTAAGGTTTAGAGTTTAGGTTATAGGGTTTAGGGTTTTAGGTCTAGGTCATAGGTTTGAGGGATTAGGGTCTAAGGCCTAGTGTCTATGGTTTAATGGTTAGGGTCTAGGATTTAGGTGTTAGGGTTTATGGTTTAGGGTTTAGGGTTTTTGGGTCTAGGTTTTCGGCTCTAGGGTTTAGGGTTTATGGTTTAAGGATTAGGGCTTAGGTCTTAGGGTTTAGGGTTTGGGGCTAAGGATTTAGGGTTTAGGTTTAGGGATTAGGGTTTAGGGTTTAGGGTTTAAAGATTAGGGTTTAGGGTTTAGGGTCTAGGGTCTAGGGTTTAGGGTTTAGGGTTTTGGGTTCAGGGTCTAGGGTTTTGGGTTTAGAGTTTTGGGGTTAGGATGTACAACTTAAGGTTTAAGGTCTAGGGTCTAGGGTTTAGGGTTGAGGGCTTAGATTTTGGGGTTTATGGTCTAGGGTTTAGAGTTAACGTTATAGGGTTTAGGGTTTTGGGTTTGGGGTTTAGGGTTTAGGGTTTAGGATTTAGGGTTTGTTGATTAGGGTTTAAGGTTTAGGATTTAGGGTTAGGGTTTAGGGTTTAGGGTTTAGGGATTAGGTTTTAGGGTCTAGGGTTTAGGGTTTAGCATCTAGGATCTAGTGTCTAGTGTCTTGGGTCTAGTGTCTAGGGTCTAGTGTAGGGTTTAGGGTTTAGGGTATATGTTATAGGGTTTAGGGTTTAGGGTTTAAAGTTTTGAGTTTTTGGGTTTAGGTTTTATGGTTTAGCATTTAGGGTTTACGGTTTACGGTTTAGACTTTAGGGTATAGGCTTTAGGGTATAGGGTTTAGGGTTTAGGGTTTAGGGTCTAGGGTTTAGGGTCTAGGATCTAGAGTTTAGGGTCTAGGGTTTAGAGTATTGGGTCTAAGGTTTAGGGTATATGGTTTAGGGTTTAGGGTCTAAGGTTTAGAGTTTACGATATAGGGTTTAGGGTTTACGGTCTAGGGTTTAGAGTATTGGGTCTAGGGTTTAGAGTATTGGGTCTAGGGTTTAGGGTATATGGTTTAGGGTTTAGGGTTTAGGGTCTAAGGATTAGAGTTTAGGATATACAGTCTATGGTTTAGGTGTTAGGGTCTAGGGTTTAGGTTTTAGGGTTTAGTGCCTAGTGTTTAGGGTCTAGGGTTTAGGGTTTGGGGTTTGGGGTCTAGGGTGTAGTGTTTAGGTTTTATGGTCTAGGGTATAGGGTTTAGGGTTTAGCGTCTAGCGTTTAGAGTTTAGGGTATATTGTTTAGGGTATATGGTTTACAGTTTAGGGTTTAGTGTTTAGCATTTAGGGTTTAGAGTTTAGTGTGTTAAGGTTTAGGGTTTAGGATTTTGGGTTTAAGGTTTAGGGTTTACAGTTAGGGTTTAGGGTTTAGCATTTAAGGTTTATGGTTTAGCATTTAGCGTTTAGGTTTTAAGGGTTTGGGTTTAAGGGTTTAGGGGTTAGCGTTTAGGGCTTAGGGTTTAGCGTTTAGGGTCTAGGGTTTAGGGTTTAGGGTTTTGGATTTCAGTTTTAGGGTCTAAGGTTTAGGGTCTAGGGTCTAGGGTCTAGGGAATAGGGTTTAGGGTTTAGGGTTTAGGGTTTACGGTCTAGGGTCTAGGGTCTAGGGTTTAGGGTTTAGGGTCTAGGGTTTAGGGTTTTGGGTCTAGGGTTTAGGGTATAGGGTTTAGGGTTTAAGGTTTACGATCTAGGGTTTAGGGTTTAGGGTTTAGGGTTTAGGGTTTAGGTTTTAGGGTTTAGGGTTTAAGGACTAGGGTCTAGGGTTTAAGGTTTAGGGTCAAAGATTCAATGTTTAGTGTCTTGGGTTTAGGTTTTAGGGTTTAGTGTCTAGGATTTAGGTTATAGGGTATAGGGTTTAGGGTTTGGGATTGAAGGTTTACGGTGTAGTGTTTTGATTTTAGGGTTTAGGGTCTAGGGTTTAGTGTTTAAGGACTAGTGTTTCGAATTTTGGGTATAGGCTTTAGTGTTTTTGGTTCACAATTTACGGATTAGAGTTTAGGGTTTAGCATTTAGGGTTAAGGGTTTTGGGTTTTAGGGTTTAGGGTTTATGGTTTAGGGTTTAGGGTTTACAATTTAGGGTTTAGGGTTTAGGTTTTATGATTTAGGGTTTAGGGTCTAGGGTCTAGGGTCAAGGGTCTAAGGTTTAGGGTTTAGGCCTTAGGGTTTAGCGTTTAAGGTCTAGGGTTTAGGGATTAGGGTTCAGGGTTCAGGGTTTTGGGTTAGGGTTCAGTGTTTAGGGATTAGGATTTAAGGTTTAGAGTTTCGGGTCTAGAGCTTAGGGTTTTGAGTTTAGGGTCTAGGGTTTAGGGTGTAGAGTTTTGGGGTCTACGGTTTACTGTTTAAGGTCTGGGATCTAGGGTTTTGGGCATAGGGTGTAGAGTCTAGGGTTATTGGGTTTAGGGTCTAGAGTTTAGGGTGTAGGGTCTAGGGTTTAGGGTTTAGAGTTTAGGGTTTAGGGTTTAAGCATTAGGGTTTAGGGTATAGGATTTAGGGTCTAAGGTTTAGGGTTTAGGGGCTAGGGTTTAGGATTTAGGGTTTAGAGTTTTGGCGTTTAGTGTTTACGATTTACGGTTTAAGGTCTAGGGTCTAGGGTTTACGGTTTACGGTTAAGGGTTTAGGGCATAGGGTTTAAGGTTTACGGTTTAGGGTTTAGTGTTTAGGGTATGGGGTTTATGGTTTAAGGTTTAGGGTTTAGGGTTTAGGGTTAGTGATTTGGGGTTAGGGTTTAAGGTTTATGATTTAGGGTTCAAGGTTTAGGTTTTACGGTCTAGGGTCTACAGTTTAGGGTTTAGCGTCTAGGGTTTAATGTTTTGGGTATAGGGTTTAGGGTTTAGGGTTTAAGGTATAGGTTTTAGGGTTAAGGTGTAATGTTTAGGGCTTAGGGTTTAGGTTTTAGGGTTTAGGGTTTTTGGGTTTAGGGTTCAGGGTTTATGGTTTAGGGTTTAGGGTTTAAGGTCTATGGTTTAGAGTTTAGGGTATAGGGTTTACGTTTAAGATTTAGGTTTTAGGGCTTGGGATTAGGGTTTAGGGTCTAGGGTCTAGGATCTAGGGTCTAAGGTTTAGTGTTTTAGGTCTGGGGTTTACCTTTTAGGGTTTAGTGTCTAGGGTTTAGGGTCTAGGGTTCAAGGTTTGGGGTTTGGGGTTTGGGGTCTAGGGTGTAGGGTTTAGGTATTAGGGTCTAGGGTTTAGGGTATAGTGTTTAGTGTTTAAGGTATTGCGTTTCGGGTTTATGGTTTTCAGTTTAGTGTTTAGCCGTTTAGGGTTTTAGGGTTTAGGATTTATGGTTTAAGGTTTAGTGTTTAGGGTTTAGGGTTAGGGTTTAGGGTTTAGTGTTTAGTGTTTAGGGTTTACGGTATAGGGTTTCGGGTTTATGGTTTTCGGTTTAGGGTTTAGTGTTTACTGTTTAGCAATTTAGGGTTTTAGGGTTTAGGATTTAGGGTTTAAGGTTTAGTGTATAGGGTTTAGTGTTTAGGGTCTAGGGTCTAAGGTCTACGGTTTAGCATTTAGGTTTTTGGGTTTAGGGTGTAGGGTTTAGGGTTTAGTGTTTCTGGGATTCGGATTGAGGGTTTAAGGTTTAGGATCTAAGGTCTAGGGTCTAGGGTTTAGGGGTTAGGGCTTAGGGTTTAGCGTTCAGGGTCTAGGGTTTAGGGTTTAGGGTTTAGGATTCAGGGTTTAGGGTTTACGGTTTACGGTTTACAGTTTACGATTTAAAGTTTCAGGTCTAGGGTGTAGGGTTTAGGGTTTATGGTTTCGAGTCTAGGGTCTAGGGTTTAGGGGCTAGGGTTTAGGGTATAGGGTATAAGGTATAGGGTTTAGGGTTTAGGGTTTTTGGGTTTAGGTTTTATGGTTTAGCAATTTGGGTTTAGGGTTTAGGGTTTAGTGTATAGGGTTTGGGATTTAGGGTTTAGGGTTTAGGGTTTAGGGTTCAGGGTGTAGGGTTTAGGGTTTAGGGTTTAGGGTTCAGGGATTAGGTTCTAGGGTCTGGACTTTGGGGTTTTGGGTTTAGGATTTAGTGTTTTGGGTCTAGGGTTTAGAGCATATGATTTTGCGTTTAGGGTTTAGGGTCTAAGTTCTAATGTTTGGAGTTTAGTGTTTAGGGTATAAGGTCTAGGGTTTAGGTTTTAGGGTTTAGGGTCTAGGGCTTAGGGACTAAGATTTAGTGTTTAGGGTCTACGGTTTAGGTTTTAGAGTTTAGTGTCTAGGGTTTAGGGTCTAGAGTGTAGGGTTTGAGGTTAAGGGATTTGGTCTAGGGTGTCGGGTTTAGGTTTTATGGTCTAGGGTCTAGGGTTTAGGATTTAAGGTCTAGGGTTTAGAGTTTAAGGTATTGGGTTTATGGTTTATGGTTTACGCTTTAGGGTTTAGTGTTTAGTATTTAGCGTTTAGCGTTTAGGGTTTACAGTTTAGGGTTTAGAGTTTACGTTTAAGATTTAGGTTTTAGGGCTTGGGGTTTAGGGTTTCGGGTCTAGGGTCTAGGATCTAGGGACTAAGGTTTAGTGTTTAGGGTCTAGGGTTTAGGTTTTAGGGTTTAGTGTCTAGGGTTTAGGGTCTAGGGTTCAAGGTTGGGGGTTTGGGGTTTGGGGTCCCTGGTTTAGGGTTTAGGTATTAGGGTCTAGGGTTTAGGGTTTAGGGTTTAGTGTTTAAGGTATTGGGTTTCGGGTTTATGGTTTTCAGTTTAGTGTTTAGCGGCTTAGGGTTTTAGGGTTTAGGATTTATGGTTTAAGGTTTAGTGTTTAGGGTTTAGGGTTAGGGTTTAGGGTTTAGTGTTTAGTGTTTAGGGTTTACGGTATAGGGTTTCGGGTTTATGGTTTTCGGTTTAGGGTTTAGTGTTTACTGTTTAGCAGTTTAGGGTTTTAGGGTTTAGGATTTAGGGTTTAAGGTTTAGTGTTTAGGGTTTAGTGTTTAGGGTCTAGGGTCTAAGGTCTACGGTTTAGCATTTAGGTTTTCGGGCTTAGGGTATATGGTTTAGGGTTTAGGGTTTCTGGGATAAGGATTGAGGGTTTAAGGTTTAGGGTCTAAGGTCTAGGGTCTAGGGTTTAGGGTTTAGGGCTTAGGGTTTAGCGTTCAGTGTCTAGGGTTTAGGGTTTAGGGTTTAGGATTTAGGGTTTACGGTTTACGGTTTACGGTTTACGATTTAAAGTTTCAGGTCTAGGGTGTAGGGTTTAGGGTTTATGGTTTCGAGTCTAGGGTCTAGGGTTTAGGGGCTAGGGTTTAGGGTATAGGGTATAAAGTATAGGGTGTAGGGTTTAGGGTTTTAGGGTTTAGGTTTTATGGTTTAGCATTTAGGGTTTAGGGTTTAGGGTTTAGGGTTTAGGGTTTAGGGTTTAGGGTTTAGGGTTTAGGGTTTAGGGTTTAGGGTTTAGGGTCTAGGGTTTAGGGTCTAGGGTCTAGGGTTTAGGGTTTAAGGTCTAGGGTTTAGAGTTTTGGATCGAGGGTTTAGGGTTTATGGTTTAGGGTTTAGGGTTTAGGGTCTAAGGTTTAGAGTTTAGGGTATAGGGTTTAGGATTTAAGGTCTAGGGTGTAGGTTTTAGGGTTTAGGCTCTAGGGTCTAGGGTCTATGATTTAGTGGTTAGGGTCTACGGTTTAGGTTTTAGAGTTTAGTGTCTAGGGTTTAGGGTCTAGAGTGTAGGGTTTGAGGTTTGGGGATTTGGTCTAGGGTGTCGGGTTTAGGTTTTATGGTCTAGGGTCTAGGGTTTAGGATTTAAGGTCTAGGGTTTAGAGTTTAAGGTATTGGGTTTATGGTTTATGGTTTACGCTTTAGGGTTTAGTGTTTAGTATTTAGCGTTTAGTGTTTAGGGTTTAGGGTTTAGGTTTTAGGGTTCAAGATTTATCTTTTAGGGTTTAGGGTTTAGGGTTTAGGTTTTATGGTTTAGGGTTTAGGGTCTAGGATCTAGGGTGTAGGGTCTAGGGTTTAGGGTTTTGGTTTTAGGGTTTAGTGTATATGGTTTACGATTTAGTGTTTCTGGGTTTAGGGTTTAGGGTTTAGGGTCTAAGGTCTAAGATATGGGGTTTAGAGTTTAGGCCTTCGGGTTTAGCGTTTAGGGTCTAGGGTTTAGGGATTAGGGTTTAGGGTTCAGGGTTTAAGGTTAGGGTTTAGTGTTTAAGGTTTAGGGTTTCAGGTCTACAGTTTAGGGTTTAGAGTCTAGGGTTTAGGGTTTCAGGTTTAGGGTATAGGGTTTAGGGTTTAGAGTTTGGGTTTACGGTTTACGGTTTAAGGTCTGGGGTATAGGGTTTAGGGCATATGGTTTAGGGTTTAGTGTTTTTTGGGTTTAGGGTCTAGATTTTAGGGTTTAGGGTCTAGGGTTTAGGGTTTAGGGTTTACAGTTTAGGGTTTAAAGATTAGGTTTTAGGGTTTAGGGTCTGGGCTCTAGGGTTTAGGGTTTAAGTTATAGGGTTTAGGCTTTGGTGTTTTGGGGTTAGGGTTTACGATTTGAGGTCTAGGGTCAAGGGTCTAGGGTTTAGGCTTTAGGGTTTAGGGTGTAGGGTTTAGAGTTTAGGGTTTAGGGTTTATGGTTTAAGGTTTAAGGTTTATGGTTTAGGGTTTAGGGTTTAGGATTTAGGGTTCAGGGTTAGGGTTTACAATTTACGGTTTAGGTTTTAGGTTCTAGGGTCATGGGTTTAGGGTTTAGCGTCTAGGGTTTAGAGTTTAGGGCTTAGGGTTTAGGTTTTAGGGTTTAGGGTTTAAGGTTTAGGATTAGGGTTTCGAGTTTAGGGTTTACGGTCAAGGGTCTAGGGTTTAAGGTCTAGGGTTTAGGGTTTAGTGTTTAGAGTTTAGATTTTTGGATTTAACGTTTAGGGTTTTTTGGTTTAGGGTTTAGGGTTTAGCGTTTAGGGTTTAGGGTCTAGGGTCTTGGACTTAGGATTTAGGATTTAAGGTCTATGGTTTAGGGTTTAGGGTCTAGGGTCTAAAGTTTAGGGATTAGGGTCTAGTGTTTAAGGTTTAGGGTTTAGGGTCTAGGATTTAGGGTCTAGGGTCTAGGGTTTAGGGTCTAAGGATTAGGGTTTAGGGTTTGCGATTTAGGGTTTGGGTTTTGGGGTTTAGGGTTTAGGGTTTAAGGTTTAGATTTAGGGTTCTGGGTTACGGTTTAGGGTTTAGGTTTTAGTGTCTAGGGTCTAGGCTCTAGGGTCTAGGGTTTAGGGTTTAGGGTCTAGGGTTTAAAGTTTAGGGATAGGGTTTAGGGTTTAGGGTTTAAGGTTTAGGTTTTATGGTTCAGGGTTCAGGGTTAGGGTTTAGGTTTAAGGGTTTGGGGTTTAGGTTCTAGCATTTAGGGTTTAGGTTTTAGGATTTAGGGTTTAGGGTTTTGGGGTTTAGTGTTTAGGGTTTAACATTTATGGTTTAGGGTTTAGGGTCTAGGGTCTGTAGTTTTGGTTTTAGGGTCTAGGGTTTAGAGTTTTGGGTCTAGGGTATAGGGTTTATGGTTTAGGGTTGAGGATTTAGGGTTGAGGGTTTAGGGATTAAGTTTTGGAGTTTAGGGGTTAGGGTCTATGGTCTAGGGGCTAAGGTTTAGGGTCTAGGGTCTAGGGTTTAGGTTTAAGGATTTAGTGTCTAGGGCTTAGGATCTAGGCTTTAGGGTTTGGGGTTTGGGGTTTTGGGTCTAGGTTGTAGGGTTTAGATATAAGGGTCTAGGTTTTAGGGTTTAGGGATTAGTGTTTAGAGTTTAGGGTATAGGGTTTATGGTTTATGGTTTTTAGTTTACGGTTTAGTGTTTAGTGTTTAGGGTTTAGGGTTTAGGGTTTAGGGTTTAGGGTTTAAGGTTTAGGTTTTGGGGTTTAAGGTTTAGGGTTTAGGGTTTAGGGTTTAGGATTTAGGGTTTCGGGCTTAGGGTTTAGGGTTTCTGGGATTAGGATTGAGGGTTTAAGGTTTAGGGTCTAAGGTGTATGTTCTAGGATTTAGGGTTTAAGACTTTAGGTTTAGCGTTTAGGGTCAAGAGTTTATGGCATAGCGTTCAGGGTTCACGGTTTATGGTTCATGATTTAAGGCTTAGGGTTTTAGATCTAGGGTTTAGGGTTTAGGGTGTAGTTGTTGGGGTTTAGGGTTTTGAGTTTTGGGGTTTAGGATTTATGGTTTAGGGTTTTGTGGTTTAGGGTTGGGGTTTAGATTTTAGGGTTTAGGGTTTAGGGGATAGGGTTTAGTGTCTAAGGTTTAGGGTTTATGGTTTAGGTTTTGGGGTTTAGGGTATAGGGTTTAGGGTTTAGGATTTAGGGTTTAGTGTATAGGGTTTAGGGTTTTGGGTTTAGGTTTTAGTGTTTAGGATTTAGAGTTTTTGCGTTTAAGTTTTAGGGTTTAGGGTTTAGGGTCTAGGATTTATGGTTTATGGTTTAGGGTTTTGGGTTTAGGGTTTACGGTTTAGGGTTTAGGGTTTAGGGTTTAGGTTTTAGGGTTTAGGGTTTAGTGTATATTGTCTAGGGTCTAGGGTCTAGGGTTTAGGGTTTTGGTTGGTCTACGGTCTAGGGTTTAGGGTTTAGCGTTTAGGGTTTAGGGATTAGGGATTAGGGTTTAGGGTTCGGGGTTTGTGGTTTAGGGTTAGGGTTTACAGTTTACTGTTTAGGGTTTAAAGTTCAGAGTTTCGAGTATAGGGTTTAGGGCTTCGGGTTTCGAGTTTAGGGTCTAGGGTTTAGGGTGTATAGTTTTAGGGTTTACGGTTTAAGGTCTGGGATCTAGGGTTTAGGGTTTAGGGTATAGGGTTTATCGTTTTTGGGTTCAGGGTCTAGAGTTTAGGGTTTAGGGTCTAGGGTTTAGGGTATTGGGATTAGGGTTTAAGGACTATGGTTTAGGTTATAGGGTCTAGGTTTTACGGTTTTGGGTAGAGCGTTTAGGACTTAGGGTTTAGGGTTTAGGGTTTAGGCTTTATGGAAGGGTCTAGGGTTTAGGGTCTAGGGTCTAGGGTTTAGGGTCTAGGGTTTAGGGTATAGGGTATAGGGTTTAGGGTTTAGGGTTTAGGGTTTAGGGTTTAGGGTTTTAGGGTTTAGGTTTTATGGTTTAGCAATTTGGATTTAGGGTTTAGGGTTTAGCATATAGGGTTTAGGGTTTAGGGTTTAGGGTTTAGGGTTTAGGGTTTAGGGTTTAGGGTTTAGGGTTTAGGATTGAGGGTCTAGCGTTTAAGGTCTGGGGAATGGGGTTTAGGTTCTAGGGTCCGTGGTTTAGAGTTTTGGGTCTAGGGTTTAGGATTTATGGTTTAGGCATTAGGCCTTAGGGTCTAAGCTTTAGAGTTTAGGCTATAAGGTTTACGGTTTAAGGTCTAGGGCTCAAGTTTTAGGGTGAAGGGTCTAGGGTCTAAGGTTTAGTGTTTAGGGTCTAGTGTTTAGGTTTTAGGGTTTGGGGTTTGGGGATTGGGGTATAGGGTGTAGGGTTTTGATTTTATGTTCTAGGGTCTAAGGTTTAAGGTTTAGAGTCTAGGGTTTCAAATATAGGGAATCGGGTTTAGTGTTTTTGGGTTACTGTTTAGGGTTTAGAGTTTAGTGTTTAGCGTTTAAAGTATAGAGTTTAGCGTCTTAGGGTTTATGGTTTAAAGTTTATGGTTTAGGGCTTAGGATTTAGGGTTTAGTGTTTAGGGTTTAGGGTTTAGGGTTTAGGTTTTATTGTTTAGGGATTAGGGTCTAGGATCTAGGGTCTAGGCTTTTGGTTTTACGGTTTAGGGTATAGGGTTTAGGGTTTCTGGGTTTAGGATCTAAGGTCTAGGGTCTAGGGTCTAGGGTTTAGCCCTTTCGGGTTTAGCGTTAGGGTCTAGGGTTTAGGGATTAGGGTTTAGTGTTCAGGGTTTAGGGTTTAGGGTTAGTGTTTAGGGTTCAGGGTTTAATGTTTAAGGTTTATAGTTTCGAGTTTAGGGTTAGAGTTTAGAGTTTAGGGTTTCAGGTTTAGGGTTTCGGGTTTAGGGTGTAGAGTTTTGGGGTTTACGGTTTACAGTTTACGGTTTAAGGTCTGGGATCTAAGATTTAGGGCATAGGGTTTAGGGTTTAGGGTCTAGAGTTTAGGGTTTAGGGTCTAGGGTATAGGGTTTAGGGTTTAACGATTCGGTTTTAGGGTTTAGGGTTTAGGGTTTAGGGTTTAAGGTCTAGGGTTTAGGGTTTAGGGTTTGGTGTTTTGGGGTTAAGGTTTACGATTTAAGGTATGGGGTCTAGGGTTTAGGTTTTAAGGTTTAGGTATTAGGGTTTAGGGTTTAGGATGTAGGGTTTAGAGTATAGGGTTTAGGGTTTAGGGTTTAGGGTTTAGGATTTAGGGTTTAGGGTTTAGGGTTTAGGGTTTGGGATTTAAGGTTCAGGGTTAAGGTTTAGGGTTTACAGTTTAGGTTTTAGGGTCTAGGGTCAAGGGTTTAGGGTTTATGGTCTTGGGTTTAAAGTTTAGGGTTTAGTGTTTAGGGCTTAAGGTTTAGGGTTTAGGGTTCAGGGTTAGGGTTTAGGGTTTAGGGTTTAGGTTTTGGGGTTTGGGGTTTAGGGTCTAGGTTTAGGGTCTAGAGTTTTGGGTTTAGGTTTTAGGATTTAGGGTTTAGGGTTTTTGGGTTTAGGGTTTAGGGTCTAGGGTATGAGCTTTAGGTTTTAGGGTCTAGGGTTCAGAGTTTTGGGTCTAGGGTATAGGGTTTAGGGTCTAACATTTACGCTATAGGGTTTAGGGTTTAGGGTATAGGATTTAGGGTTTAGGGTTTAAGATTTAGGGTTTAGGGTTTAGGGTTTAGGGTTTAAGGTCTAGGGTCTAGGGTCTAGGGACTAAGGTTTAGGGTTTAGGGTCTAGGGTTTCGGTTTTAGGGTTTAATGTCTAGGGTTTAGGGTCTAGGATTTAGGGTTTGGAGTTTGGGGTTTGGTGTCTAGGGTGCAGGGTTTAGGTTTTAGGGTCTAGGGTTTAGGGTCTAGGGTCTAGGGTTTAGAGTTTAGGGTATAGGGTTTAGGGTTTAGGGTTTATGGTTTACGATTTAGGGTTTAGTGTTTAGTGTTCCGCGTTTAGAGTTTAGTTTTTAGGGTTTTAAGGTTTAGGGATTAGGGATTAGGGTTAGGGTTTAGGGTTTACGTTTTACGGTTTAGGTTGTAAGATTTAGGGTATAGGGTTTTGGGTTTCTGGGATTAGGATTGAGGGTTTAAGGTTTAGGGTCTAAGGTCTAGGGTTTAGGGTTTAGGGCTTAGGGCTTAGGGTTTAGGATCTAGGGTTTACGGTTTACGGTTTACGGTTTATGGTTTCGGGTTTAGGGTTTAGGGTTTAGGGTCTAGGGTTTCAGATTTAGGGTCTAGGGTTTAGAGTTTTGGGGTTTAGGGTTTCGAGTTTACGGGATTAGGGTTTAGCGTTAGGGTTTTGGGTTTAGGTTCTAGGACTTAAGGTTTAGAGTTTAGTGTATAAGGTTTAGGGTATAGGGTTCAGGGTTTAGGGTTTAGGGTCAAGGGTGTAGGCTTTAGGGTTTATGGTTTGGGGTTTAGGGTTTCGGGTTTCGGGTTTAGGCTTTAGGGATTAGGGTTTAGGGTTTACGGTTTAGGGTTTAGGGTTTAGGGTTTAAGGTTTAGGATTTAGGGTTCAGGGTTAGGGTTTAGGGTTTAGGTTTTAGGGTCTAGGGTCTAGGGTCTAGGGTCTAGGATTTAGGCTCTAGGGTTTAAAGTTTAGGGTATAGGGTATAGGGTTTAGGGTTTAAGGTTTAGGTTTTAGGGTTCAGAGTTAGGGTTTAGGGTTTAGTTTTTGGAGTTTGGGTTTTAGGGTCTAGGGTTTTTAGGTTTAGGGTTTAGGGTTTATCATTTAGGGTTTACGGTTTAGGGTGCAGGGTCTAGGGTTTTGGTTTTAGGGTCTCGGGTTTAGAGTTTTCGGTCTAGGGTTTAGGGTCTAGGGTCTAGGGTTTAGGAGTTAGGGTTTAGGCTTTAGCATCTAAGGTTTAGGGTTTACAGTTTACGGTTTACGGTTTAGGGTTTAAGGTTTAGGATTTAGGGTCCAGCGTTAGGGTTTAGGGTTTTTGTTTTTGCGTTTAGGTTTTAGGGTTTAGGGTTTAGGGTCTAGGGTTTAGGGTCTAGGGTTTAGGGTTTGGTTTTGGGGTTTAGAGTTTAGGGTTTTGGGTTTAGGGTATAGCATTTAGGGTTTAGGGTCTGGGGTTTGGGGTTTAATGTTTAATGTTTAGGGTTTAGGGTATAGGTTCTAGGGTTTAGGGTATAGGGTTTAGGGTTTAGGGATTAGGGTCTAGGGTTTAGGGTTTTTGGGTTTAGGGTCTAGGGTCTATGGTATAAAGGTTAGGGTATAGGGTTTAGGGTTTAGGGTTTAAGGTTTGTGGGTTGCGGTTTAGCAATTAGTGTTGAGGGTTAAGGTTTAGGTTTTGGGGTTTATGCTTTAGGGTCTAGGGTTTAAGGTTTTGGACTTAGAGTTTAGGGTTTAGGGTCTAAGGTTTAGGGTTTAAGGTTTAAGGTTTAGGATATAGGGGTTAGGGTGTACGGTTTACAGTTTATGGTCTAGGGTCTAGGGTTTAGGGTTTGGGGCTTAGGGTTTAGGATTTAGGGTTTAGTGTTAAGGATTTAGGGTTTGGGGTTCAGGGTTTAGGGTTTAGCGTTTAAGGTTTAGGATTTATGGTTCAAGGTTTAAGGTTTAAGGTTTAGGTGTTAGGGTTTAGTCTTTAGGGTTTTTGGGTTTAGGGTTTAGGGCTTAGTGTTTCGGGTTTACAGTTTACGGTTTTGGGTTTATTTTTTAGGTTTTAAGGTTTAAGGTCTAGGGTTTAAGGTCTACGGTCTAGGGTCAAGGGTCTATGGTTTAGGCTTTAGGGTCTAGGGTTTAGAGTCTAGGATTTAGAGTTTAGGGTATAAGGTTTACGGTTTAGGGGTTAGTACTTAGTGCTTAGGGTTTAGGGTTTACGGACCTAGGGCTTAGAGCTTAGGTTTTAATGTTTAGGATTTATAGTTGAGGGTTAGGGTTTAGGGTGTAGGGTTTAAGGTTTATGTTTTAAGGTCTAGGTTTTAGGGTTTAGGGTCTAGGGTCTAGAGTCTAGGATTTAGGTTTTAGGGTTTAGGGTTTAAGGTTTCGGTTTAGGGTTTAGGGACTAGGCTCTAGGGTTTAAGTTCTAGTTTAGGGTCTAGAGTTTAGTGTCTAGGGTCTAGGGTTTTGTATTTAGGGTCTAGTGTCACTACAACATTTTTGCCTTTTTACAACGCACTAAAACCGTTCTCTATAATACAAAAATTCGACCGTTACCTATTGTATAAGGCAACGGTTTTTTGTTCCTATGGCAACAAATGTAAAAAACCTTTCCCTATACTTTATCAATAGGGAACGGTTTTCAAGTTTAGAATTGGCAACATTTGTTAACCGTTGCTTCTTTAAGCAACAAAGATTAGCCGTTGCTTATTGAATATGGCCACAGCATAAAACCATTGCCTAACGTTTCAACATTAGGCAACGGTTTTCTAGATTCTGCAAATGTTATTTGAAACAACATTTAAAAACCGTTCTCTAAAAGAATAAGGAACAATTTCTTTTTTTATATTATTTTTAGAAATAATTTTTAAACAAATATATACAAATGAATTATATAATAATTTCCTAATATCATACAACAACATTAAACTCATTTTACATTCAATAAAATATATATTTAGATCAAGATGTCATCATAGAAAAGTAATATAACAATACAATTCATCAAAATGCTCCCAAGATTCAAGTATGCATGATACATATCCAACAAAAAGTAATATCATAGAAAAGTTTAATAAAAGTTCACAAGATTAACAAGTATCCAAAATATATAGTAAAGATCTTCAATTCATCAATGAGCTTCATAAAAACTTGCATCTTTTTCACCATGTTCTCCATACATAAAAGAGATAACACATTATTAGAAAATTAAAATGTAATAAGAATGAAACATCTTATTTTTTTAAAAAATATTACATATAATTAAAGAAACTCACATTTTCCTTGGACAATATAAATGTGAAGTAAAAGCATAAGAAAGTAAAATATACCTTATCAGGATTTGAAGCATGTGTTGTAGAATGCTCATTACATTGTCCCTCATCATTTTGTGCATTGTTAGCTTCACTTGGAAAAGACCTGAAAAAAACATCTAAATTCTCCATATTCATCCCTGAATTGTTTTGTTGCATCCAAACTTTTATAAAAGATTGCATTCCAAGCATTTGTTGTTTCACATCTTGCTGCTCACTTTTCAAAGAATTCACCTCCACAGCATGCTCTTGCTTCATAGAATCCATAATTTGGTTTTGCTTTTCCTTTTGCTTTAAAGCAGTTGGTGTGACATTTCTACCATAGCAACAAACTCTACCAGCTTTTTCCTTTCCAAACACTTCTTTGAAGGCTTCGGTATGATTTTGCTCAGGGTTTTGGGTCAAAAGATCTTTAAGTTGTGACTGCAAAACAAATTGTTATGTCGTTTTAAACACAAGTAAACTACATATATTGCATAAGTAAGTTATATTCTAAGTATCATAAACCAAATTTTAGAAGAAAAAAATGATCTTACTAAATTTCATATACACTATATATATCATCATAAACTAGAAATTAATTAAACAAGTCTATAAATAATTAAACCCAGCATCCATATGAAGCAAACAAGTCTTTCAAATAACAACTTACTATCACATCATGTGTCTCAAGATCCACTTGCTTGGCTTTAACACTTTGACGTGTTTCAATAAACACTTCGATTTGGGTAGGCTCCTCACCATTCTTTTCAATCTACAATAAATAATAATTTTGAACTTGAAGTAAATAACTTCATATAATTAAATACATGATGACTGAAAACATAGAAAGTAAATAGTTTTGATTGTATATGAAACATCAAATAAGAAATTAAAACTATATGCAAGTACTAGTTTTTGAAATATGTTACCATTCTTTGACGAACTAGAGCAAAACTTGTAGGCCCCATTCGATGCCTCCACTTTTGTGTAGCCCTATTTTTCTTGTTTGATATACTAATTTTCTACATACAATATATATATATATATATATATCAATTAATGCAAAGAACATATTTGTGATGAATTTAATCAACAGATAAATATATACTTGTCTTACTTTCACATTTTCATTACTCCAATATAAACACAGCTTCTTAAAGTGTGATTATGGTATAGTTGCAGGACGATGCTTGAGCCTTTCAGTCATGTTAGCAAACTTTTCAAAGTGTAATCTCTTAATTTTGCATTTATATCGTCTCCAAGCATCAGAATGGTAGACTCTACCCACTTTTTCCCTTCATCTGACACATTGAATTTTGCCTATAACATAAAAGACATGGAATGAAAATCAGTAAAAGAAGTTGCATGATTTTGTAAATTTACAAAGGAACATAACTTAGGCCAATTTAATTAACCAATACTTACATTGATATATTTCCACATATGGTCTTTAAGTTCACTTGGCATAGCCTTCAAATTAGTGTAAGTCAAGGGACAAAATGTTGAATTTCTAGCCATTGTACCCAAGAAAAGACTCAAGTCCTTCACTGTTTTCTCACGAGGTCCTATTGGTTGTCCATCATCATTTAAGATTACTTCTTCTCGCTCTTCAAATGATCTAGCATGAATATTCTTGCATGATGTTTGCCCTCTAGTTCTTTTCTTTGATGTCCCTATGTCAAATTCATTTCATAGTATAAGAGAAATTAGATATAAGGTAGGTTTCGGACATAATTTTTGTAAATTAAATTTGAAAATTCAGATGATATTACCTTTTGTTATATCACCGTTATTTTCTTCCTCAACTTCATTATGATGGTTGTTGTCTTCTTCATTTTGTTCAACTTCTTCATTCATCATAATTTCTTCATTATCACTTTGAACATTACCAAGAAAGTCATCCATTGATAATGGTGGACACATTGGCTTTCTTTTCAACTTCTTAGGAACATGTGGTGCTTCGTTGCTCTGTTGAACTTTAGCTACATTTTGATTGGGTTTCTTGGTAGTGTCAACCTTATTATATTGTCATTGCTCTCCTTGAACTCTTTGGGATTCAACTTGAGTTGAAGTTTTAGGTAAAGGAGGCTTCGTTTGACATTGTCTTTGATGACATCCACCTTTTGACTCTTTCAATTTGCTCTCCAACAATCTTTCTTGCATATTGTGAACTTTTTCACGCTTAACTTTCTTGAATTGTCGAAGCAAATCAGTGCTTGATTTAGCTTGGAGATCAAAATTGAAATCATTTCTAATGCTAGGACTTTCAGCTTTTCTGTCAGAAGCCAACATTTTTTCTTTAAAAGTTTCTCCCTTCTTCATTTTCTTTTTCAGTAATCAAAACTGAAATGGTAAAAACAAACAAATAAAACTTGAATCAATAAAAACAACCTAGATTATGTTTCATGTCAATAATATAAGATGCCCTTCACATACCATAATAAATAAAACTTGAATCAATAAAAACAACCTAGATTATGTTTCATGTCAATAATATAAGAAGAAGAAGAAGAATTAACACCAAATATATGATTTGTATATAAATTTAGAAGCTTCATTGTAAGCACAAAGATGCCCAACAAAGATGCCCTTCACATACCATAATAAATAAAACTTGAATCAATAAAGTAACTCAATACTTAATAAAATTGTAACACCAAGGTGCACCACTATCTTCTAGAATCTACATACCTGCACCAAAGTAAAGAAAAATCACGTTACAACATGCATAATATGTATTTTAAACTCATATGTTTGGGATAGAAAAAGACATATTATTAAGAAAGCTAGATTAACACATATTACATGACTTTTGGAAAAGCTACTCCATATAGTCCCAATCACCGTCATCAAAGTCAGAGTCCTCTTCATAATCTATTTCATGTGGTTGGTCATCAAGTGTTGGTAAAGGTTGATCAATGATTGTAGCTGGTACATCCGTTCTAACTAAATCAATTTCACCATCATCAACTGGTAGGGTAGGATTTGATGAAGAATCAGATGGCTCGCCCCAATCAAATTCTTGGCCACCATCTGATTGATCTCCCATATTGAATAAATCTCTAGGAACTCTCTTCATGACATAATATCTATTTTCTTCCAAATGACCCCTAACATAAAAACACTGATGTACTTGAGTTGCTAGCACAAAAGGATCTTCTTGGTAGCATCTCTTATTAAAGTGCACAAATTTCATTCCATAATTATCTTCTTTAACTTCAAACCAATCACATTTAAATAACACATATTTGCAAACTTCATAATAGTTTAACTCAATTATATCAGTAATCGCTCCATAGTATGTTAAACTATCTTTTCTTGGTCTTTCATCCTTGGAGCTTGCAAAGCTTCGAGTTATTGCCTCCACGGTCACTCCACTGTTTTTGGGTTTTGCATCTCCCATCACGCATCCTAGTCTGGAACCTATATCCATTAATAACATATCCAGAAAACTTTTTTGCAACAGTATTTGGTCCTCTGGATAGTCCCTTAACAAAGTCTGAAATCATTCATCGCACGAGTTTCAAACCATTCAATGAAATCATTGCTATGACTTTTGGCTTTACTCCACTTTCTTTTCCCAGTATGACTATTAACAATATCCTCATGCTCTCTACAATAAGAAAGTATAACCATTCATTAATGCTTTGTATATAAAAAATATTCACAAAGAATTGTTAAAAAGATTGGCAATAAGAAAATACCTAATGTATTGTTGGACATCATCACAATTGAACAATATGTATCTATGAGCTTGCTTCAATGACTTCTGGTCTAAAGATATCAATTTTTTTGCTCCAATAGGATGGCCAACTGAAGAGGCATCAACTTGACTGAAACTTGATTTATCATTATTCCTTCCCATTCTATTTGACCTTTTATCCACACCACTATGTAAATACCTTGAGCTAGATGTTAAGCACTCTTCAACTAAATATGCTTCTGCGATAGATCCTTCTGGGCGAGACTTATTGCAAACATAAGACTTCAATTTACACAAATATCTTTCGGGTGGAAACATGTAGCGACTTTGAACCGGACCACCTAATCTCACTTCATTCGCTAGGTGAATAGGTAAATGAACCATTATGTCAAAGAAAGAAGGAGGGAAAATTCTTTCTAACTGGCAAAGAGTTTTTGCAATCTCTGTTTCCAAATGGATTAAGTCTTCAACCTGTATAACCTTTTGACTTAAACAACGAAAGAAGGAACAAAGACGAATCAAAGGAATAGCAACATGGTCAGGCAAAAAGCCTTTTATTGCTACTGGTAACAAGTAATGCAACATGAAATGGGCATCGTGACTTTTATAACCCGATACTTTTCTTTCAGCAACTTGCATACATCGTGAAATATTTGATGCACACCCATCTGGTAATTTTGCTGACTTTAAAACACTACAAAAACTTGATTTCTCTTTTGCGGTCATAGAATAGCATGCTCTAGGCAATATAAATTTTTTTCCAGCATCCATCTCCCTTGGTTGAAGATTCTTTCTTATTCCCATATCCTGTAAGTCAAGACGAGCTTTTGCATGATCCTTTGTCTTCCTTGGGATTTCTAAGAGAGTGCCAATTATATTATCACATATATTTTTCTCAATGTGCATTACATCAAGGTTGTGCCGCAATGTGTTATGCTACCAATATGGCAACTCAAAGAAAATAGATCTCTTCTTCAAAGGATATTTTTCGATTTTCTTTTGTGTTTTCCCAAAGACATGGTTTATCTTGTCCAAGTCTTGTAAAAGTTCTTCTCTTCCTAACAATGGAGGTGGAGACCTATGTTCTGTTTTTCCATTGAAAGACCTTGAATTAGATCACCACGGGTGATTCATAGGAAAAAAACACGATGATCCATATAACACATCTTTTTACTATGCTTCAAATATTTGGAAGAAGTCCCATAGTTGCAGCAAGTCATTAATAATCCAAAGAAGACATGCACGCATTTGAAAGGTTTCATTTTTTGAAACATCATAAGTTTCTATGCTTATGTCCCACAGTAATTTTAACTCCTCAATCAACGGTTCTAGATACACATCAATGTCATTTCCAGGTGAATGTGGCCCAGGAATTAATAAGGACAACATATAAAATTCTGGCTTCATACACATCCAGGGTGGTAGATTATAAGTCATCAACACAACAGGCCAGGTACTATGAGATATGCTCATTGTCCTAAATGGATTAAATCCATCACTAAACAACCCAAGTCTTACATTACGAGAATCGTGAGCAAAATCAGGATGTAGTTTATCAAAATCTTTCCATGCTTGGCCATCAGCAGGATGTCTCAACTTCCCATCCTTTGAATGCTCTTCCTCATGCCATCTTAATGAACTGGCAGTCTCAGCGCACATAAA
Organism: Senna tora; assembly: GCA_014851425.1. Classification (NCBI taxonomy): domain Eukaryota; kingdom Viridiplantae; phylum Streptophyta; class Magnoliopsida; order Fabales; family Fabaceae; genus Senna; species Senna tora. The sequence continues at coordinate 21,873 of JAAIUW010000139.1, read as the reverse complement.
AAGTCTTTTAAGTCGTGGAACCAAGGGAAAGTGTCTAAGAATTTTAGCAGGCACTTTATAGGCTTTCTTGGACTCCCCAGATTCGCAATCTACTTGAGGACTTTCATTCCATCTTGAAGCTCCACATATATGGCAAGAGGTATCGTTTACATGCTCTTTCCGATATAGCATGCAATCATTTGGGCATGCATCAATTTTTTTGTAGTCAAGACCCAAGTCGCTAATCATTCCCTTTGTTTGATTGAAGGATTGAGGAATGTTCAAATGAGGCATAGCCTCCCTCATTAATTCTATAGGGCTGTAAATGATGCATTACTCCATCCATGAAGACATTTTAACAGATAGAGTCGAATGACAAATGATAGTTTTGAGAAATTTTTACATCCTGGATACAATTCTTCTTTTGCTTGTTCAATCAAATTATAGAATTTTCTAGCATCTTCATTAGGGCCTTCATAAATTCCCCCTACTTCTGCTACATCTCTAAATGTGTCATATAATAAGCCATCAATGTCATCATATGAGTCCATTTCATCATCTAAATCATCATTAGAATCTATAAAAGAAATTCCCTCACCATGGTAAACCCATTCTTTATAGCCCTGTACAAATCCTTTACATACTAAGTGATCCAACACTACATGTCTCTTTTGCCAATTAAGATTGCGGCACATAACACAAGGGCATAAAATTTCTCCTCCTTGTGGTCTTCCTTTAGTGAAAGCAAAGTCTAAAAATGATTCTACACCATTGATGTAATCATTGTTATACCTTGGCAAATTAATCCAACCCTTGTCCATATTTTAGCTTTATTGTAGATTGAAAAATTCCTAAAGAAATTTTGTGTAATAGAGTTTATTACAATAGAGATAAATATTTAACATTGATGGAAAAAAGACTTTAAGATTTTTAATAAGGATTTCAAAAGGTAACTAATATTATAAAACAACACAGTATGAATATTGTTCTACCTAGATATTCTTAAATACAAGCAATATTGGAAAACAACACAATATATGAATAAAATGTGACAAACAAGAAACCTTTCTTTCAGCTTCCTTTTGTTGATGGAACACTGCCTTTGTGTAAGCTGGAGAATTAAGAGATATTGTTGAAGTAGATCTCAACCTTCCTGAACCTGTAGCAGTCAGTAGCAATAATTAATATATTAGTAGGAAAAAAATGTGTAGTTAAAGATGACAGTAATTATATAAAAATTTAATAATTTTATTTTGACAATAATTAATATATTAGTAGGAAAAAAAGTGTGTAGTTAAAATAGAAAAGATGAATACCTTTATATATATATATATATATATATATATACAAAAGGTAAATCAGTAAACAACAATTAGAAAGGAAACAAATAAAAAGAAAAAACAAGAAAAATAAGACACAGTGAGTGGATTTCAATTGTCACAATATATTCTGATCTTATATATGCATTATTTAAAATCATTAAAATCAGCTTTCCTTTTCAGTTTTGGGCTTTTGCATCATTCTTAGAAAGCCCAATTCGATTTTAGTGGTGTTCTGCTCTAGCTGCATAAGAATAGGGAAGCAAGAGAAAGTGAATATCAGAATTCAGAAGTCACGCAGCCAAACAAAATTTTAAAGTGGAATCCTATTTTTTTTCTATCTATCTCTCTTAACTCTGCCATCTAACTACAGTCTACATACGATCCACTGTAAAAAAGTTACATTGTTTTTGCATGACCCACTTCACTTCCTTCTTTTTTCCTATAACTTCATTTAAATTCATTTTAGAAATTAGAGAAACCAGTACTTAATTCTTTCACATTTGATTGCTAGCTAGAAACTTCAGGTTTTGTTACCTATAAAAGGACTAATTAGAGCAAAACAATGGAATTGAGTTTGACCACAAGCAAATACATACGGAATGAAACAGAGTAAGGACCACCATAAAAGCACTTGGAACCACACCCACCCACAAGTTTTTGTTCATAATTTCTGATCATAATTTCTGAATTCTGATAATAATTTCTGTTATGTTCTGCTCTGTTTTGAAAATGGCAGAGACAATATAGAATGGTGAATGGTGATGGCTGAGGTGGGAGTTTTGGGTTTACCACCCGCCATACATATTTTGGTTTTTGTATTGTATGATTAGTTTGCCTATGTTTTTAATTTGTATGTCATATATATGTGTGCTCCTTAAAGTTTACTAACTAGCAAAAATAAGGGAGACAAAAAAGAGAAGGGTTGCTTGTTTTCTCCTACTACATCTGCAGGAGGAAGCTTATTGGAGAAACAACAGAGAGATAATAAGATAAATTCTAGTTTCTTTTTTATTTCAATTTTCTATATTTGTTTTTTTAAATAAAGAATTTTTAATTGAAAATTTACACTGGAACTGCCACAAACCTACATATAGTTTTTTTTAATATAAATTTAGATGGAAGGATGATGCTCCTGTCCAGAGTCAGAACATATTTTCGAGCTAAAAAGGTATTTAAAGAGATTTAATATATAGTTAGGTATATCCCACGAGAACAAAGTACAGATTAAAAACACTACTTTGGCTCTACGCATGGTCGCATAGAGAGAAAAAAAAAAATTAGATGGTTTACTTAATTGGAAATTTGAAATACATCGCAAATCGCAATCATCAATAATATTAGAAACTGGGGGGTGGCTGTTTTTTAGCTTCTGGGTATAGTATCTTAATTTATAAATCATACACAGCTAAATGCAATGCTAATTTACTAAAGCCTAAAGTATATACATCAAAGTATGTAAACAAACCAACTACAAGTATTTATTTCTAAATGCAATATCAAGTTATTCATTTTTTTTATAACAAGGAAACATATGAGTACAAATTCCAACCTTGTGTAGTCAAACTATTCATTTACTAATAAATAAACCACTAAAATCAGCACACTAAACAAAAATTAATAGTGCCAGATAGCACACTAATCAGCAACATCTAAATTCTAAAGCATCTTCAATAATATTAATACAATTCCTCAATCTAATTATGTATTGACTTAGTATCATAAATCATCAAGTCTTCTGAATTCTGATCACCATCTCTTTCATCGATCAGTTACTTCCTCCTTCCTACTGCATCCCAATCCTCCTCTTCTACTCAGCTTCTGAATCTAATAATCTTCACGATAATTTCAATTTCACACAAATTTCTCAAACCCTACAATAATCCCTATCTCGAATTCTCACTCTCTATTACCCATTCTGCGGCACAATAAGGATCTGACTATCTTAACACACCCTTCTTTCTCGGAAATCAAATGCTTCAAACCTCTCCCTCTATCTACGCTACTGCTACTGAGGTCAAACCAGAAACGGGGTTCTTGGTGGATGACTCTTGCACCACCACCACTAGTTGGCACCACACCCACCCACAAGTTTTTCAACCTTCTTCAGATATTTATTCCAAGGACGTCCACAGATTTTCAATGGCTTTTGGACAAACGCTTTAGCTACTTCAATAATATTAGTCAATCAAACAGAAAGCTAAGCTAAGGTGCCCACTGCCAACATTTTTATTATGACATGGCCTCACAAACAAATTAATATGCCTTCTCAATTCTGGGTCAGACCACAATTAACCCCAATTGAAAACTTGTGCAAAAATGAAACCGTTTTGAGGCAAAAACAGGTTTCGTAGAGAGTGGGATGAGGATAGAAATTGAAGAGAACCTCGTGAGTAGAGCGGGAGGTGGAGGCACCACAGTTGAGAGAGGAAAACCTGAAGCGATTGGAGAAAATGAAGTGAGATTTCGCGATTGGTAAAAACCTGAAGCGATTGGTGAAAATGAAAATGAAGTTGAGAGAGGAAAACCTGAAGCGATATGCGACGGCTTCTTCTTCGATTTCGCAGCTTCGTTCTTCGATTTCGCAGCTTTGTTCTTCTTCCATTTCGCAGCTTCGTTCTTCTTCAAGCGGCAAACCACGATTTGCACAAGCTCTCTAAAGCTCTCACGCGATGAGTGACGTTAGGTTTGAGTGAAGTATAAGATTGAGGGCTCTCTAGACCAAAATTGAAGCGTCAAAATAAAAGTGCAGGAGGAAAAAAATTGAAAAAATTAATAAATTAAATTCAGAGGAAATTCAATAAAAAAATTGAGGGGGAAACTTATGTTTTGGCGCAAAAACATCAAAGTTATTGGGAATAATTTTTTTATTTTTAGTGTTTATTTTATTGGGAACGGTTTTATTTTGTATCCAAATAAATATTTCATAGGCCACATATAAAAACCGTGGTCGGATAAAAAAAACATAGGCAACGGTCAATATTTGTTTCCTATTTAATAAATGAGAACGATTTTTTGTTGTAGCTCAGTATATGTTGCCTAAGGGATATACTATTGGCTAGACGGGAAAAACTGTTGCCTATTGCTTGATTAGACAACGGTTTTTTAGCCGTTGCTGTGATCAGTGTTGCCAAAAGCCACAAATGTTGTAGTGTGTTTAGCATTACGGGTTTAGGGTTTTGGGTTTAGTGTTTAGGTTTTAGGGTTTAGGGGTTAGGGTTTAAGGTTTAGGGTTTCAGGACTACGGCTTAGGGTTTAGGGTTTAGGGTCTATGGTTTAGGAATAAGGGTTTAGGGTTTAGGGTTTAGGGTCTATGTTTTAGGGTTTGGGGTTTAGGGTCTAGGGTTTCGGGCTTATGGTTTAGAGTTTATGGTTTAGGGTTTACATTTAGGGTTTTTAGGGTTTAAGGTTTTAGGTCTAGGGTTTTGGGTTTAGGGCTTAGGGTTTAGCGTTTAGGGTATAGGATTTAGGGTTTAGGGTTTAGGGTTTAGGGTTTCGTGTTTAGGTTTAGAGTTTTGGGTTTTTGGTTTACAGTTTACAGGTTAATGTCTAGGGTCTAGGGTTTAGGGTTTAGGGCTTAGGGTTTAGGGCTTCGGGTTAGGGTTTTTGGTCTATAGTTTAAAGTTTAGGGTGTAAGGTTGAGGGTTTAACGTCTAAGGTTTAGGTTTTAGGGTTTAGGGATTAAGGTTTCGGATATAGGGTTCAGGGTTAAAGTTTAGATTTTGGAGTTTATGGTTTAGGTTCTAGGGTTTAGGGTCTACGGTTTATGGTTTAGGGTTTAGGGTCTAGGGTTTAGGGTTTAGGCTTCGGGTTTAGGGTTTGGGGTTTAGGCGTTTAGGGCTTAGGGTTTAGCGTTTATGGTTTAGGGTCTAGGGTCTTGGGTTTAGGACTTAGGGTTTAGGGTTTAAGGTTTAGGTTTTAAGGTTTAGGATTTACGGTTTAGGGTTAGGGTTTTGGGTTTAGGAATTACGGTTAAGGGTTTAACGTCTAGGGTTTAGGGTCTAGTGTTTAGGTTGTAGGGTGTAGGGTTTAGGGTTTGGTTTTGGGGTTTAGAGTTTAGGGTTTTTGTGTTTAGGGTGTAGAGTTTAGGGTTTAGGGTCTAGGGTCTAGGGTTTATGGTTTAGAACTTAGGGTTTAGGGTCTAGGGTCTAAGTTTTAGTGTTTAGGACTTAGGGTTTAGGGTTTAGGGTTTAGGTTTTAGGGTTTAGGATTTAGGGTTAAGGGTTAGCGTTTAGGGATTAGGGCTTAGGGTTTAGGGATTACGGTTAGGGTTTAGGGTTTAAGGTTTAGGGTTTAGGTTTTGGGGTTTAGGATTTTGGGATTTTGGGTTTAAGGGTTTAGGGTTTAGAGTCTAGGGCCTAGGGTTTTGGGTTTAGGGTTTAGGAGTTAGGGTTTAGGGTATATGGTTCAGGGTTCAGGGTTTAGGGTTTAGTGTTTAGGGTCTAGGGTCTAGGGTTAAGGGTTTACGGTCTAGGGTTTACGGTTTACGATTTAGGGTTTAGGGTCTAGAGTTTAGGGTTTATGGTCTAGGGTCTAGGGTCTAGGGTTTAGGGTTTAGGGTTTAGGGCTTAGGGATTTGGGTTTAGGGTGTAGGGTTCAGGGTTTATGGTTTAGGGTTTAGTGATTAGGTGTTGGGCTTTAGGGTTTAGGGTTTAAGGTTTAGGGTCTAGGTGTTGGGGTTTAGGCTTTAGGGTTTTTGGGTTTATGGTGTAGGGTTTAGCGTGTAGGGTTTAGGGTCTGGGGTCTAGGGTCTAGCATTTATGGTTTAGGGTTTAGGGTTTAGGGTTTAGGATTTAAGGTTTTGGTTTAGGGTTTAGGGACTAGGGTCTAGGGTTTAATGTCTAGGGTTTAGGGTCTAGGGTTCAGGGCCTAGGGTCTAGGGTTTGGAGTTTAGGATTTATGGTCTAGTGTTTAGGGTTTTGGGTTTTGGGTTTAGTGTTTAGGTTTTAGGGTTTAGCGTTTAGTGTTTTAGGTCTAGGGTTTAGGGTGTACGATCTAGCGTCTAATGTTAAGGGTTTAGGGTCAAGGGTTTTGGTTTTAGGGTTTAGTGTCTAGGGTTTAGGGTTTGGAGTTTGCAGTTTGGGGTCTAGGTTGCACCGTCTAAGATTTAGGGTCTAGGGTTTAGGGTTTTGGGTCTAGGATTTAGAGTTTAGGGTATAGGGTTTATGGTGTACGGTTTAGGATTTAGAGTTTAGGGTTAAGGTCTAGGATTTAGGCTTTAGGGTTTATGATTGAGGTTCGATGTTTTAGGGTTTAGGGTCTAGGGTTTAGGGTCTAGGTTTTAGGGTTTAGGGTATAGGGTATAGGGTTTACGGTTTTCGGGTTTAGGATTTAAGGTTTAGGGTCTGGTGTTTAGGGTTTAAGGCTTAGTATTTAGCGTTTAGGGTCTGGGGTTTAGGGACCATGGTTTAGGGCCTAGGGTTTAAGGTTCAGCATTTAGGGTTTAGGGTTTAGGATTTAGGGTTTAAAGTTTTGGATCTAGGGTTTAGTGTTTAGGGTCTATGGTTTAGGATTTAGGGTCTAGGGTCTATGGTTTGGGGTTTTGGGTTTAGGGGTTAGGGTCTAGGGTTTAGGGTTTAGGTTTTAGATTTTAGGGTTTAGTGTTTAGGGTTTTTGTGTTTAGGATTTCAGGTTTAAGGTTCAGGGTCTAGGGTTTTGGGCTTAGGGCTTAGGATTTTGCGTTTAGGGTCTAGGGTTTAGGGTTTAGGGTTTAGGATTTCGTGTTTAGGGTTTAGAGTTTTGGGTTTACAGTTTACGGTTAAAGGTCTACGGTCTAGGGTTTAAGGTTTAGGTCATAGGGTTTAGGTTTTAGGATCTATTGTTTAGAGTTTCGGGTTTAGGGTTTAGGGTTTAGGGATTATGGTTTAGGGTTTAGGGTTTAGGGATTAAGGTTTAGGATTTAGGGTTCAGGGTTAAGGTTTAGGTTTTGGGGTTTATGGTTTAGGGTCTAGGGTTTAAGGTTTAGGGTTTAGGGTCTAGGGTTTAGGGTTTAGGGTTTAGGGTTTAGGGTTTGGGGTTTAGGGTTTAGGGTTTTTGGGTTTAGGGCTTAGGGTTTAGTGTTTAGGGTTTAGGGTCTAAGGTCTAGGGTAGGGTTTGGGGTTTAGGACTTAGGGTTTGGGGATCAGGGTTTAGGGTTTAGGGTTTAAGGTTTAGGATTTAGGGTTTAGGTTTAAGGTTTAGGGTTTAGGTTTTAGGGTTTAGCGTTTACGGGCTAGGTGTTGTGGTTCAGGGTTAGGGTTTAGGGTTTAGGTTTTAGGGTTTAGGGTTTTGGGTCTAGGGTTTAGTGTGTCGGGTTTAGGGTTTGGTTTTGGGGTTTAGAGTTTAGGGTTTTGGGGTGTAGGGTTCAGGGTCTAGGGTGTAGGTTTTAGATTTTAGGGTTTAGGGTTTAGGATTTAGGGTTTAGGGTTTAGGGTTTAGGGCCTAAGGTTTAGGGTTTAAGGTTCAGGGTTTAGGTTTTAGGGTTTAGGGTTTAGGGTTTTGGGTTTAGGGTTTAGGGTTTAGAGTCTAGGGTCTAGGGTTTAGGGTTTAGGGTTTAGGGTCTAAGGTTTAGGGTTTACTATTTAGGGTTTAGGGTTTAGTGGTTAGGGTCTAGGGTCTAGGGTTTAGGGTTAAGTGTTTAGGGTCTAGGGTTTAGGGTTTACAGTTTACGGTTTAGGGTTTTTGGGTTTAGGGATAGAGTTTAGGGTTTAGGGTCTAGGGTTTAGTGTTTAGGGCTTTGGGCTTAGAGAATTTGGTATATGGTTTCGGTCTTAGGGCTTAGGGCTTAGGCTTTAGGCTTTAGGGTCTAGGGTCTAGGCTTTATGTTTTAGGGTTTATGTTTTAGGGTTTAGGCTTTAGGGTTTTTGGGTTTAGGATTTAGGGTTTAGGGTTTAGGGTCTAGGGTTTTGGGGTTAGGGCTTAGGGTTTAGCGTTTATGGTCTAGGGTTTAGGGTTTAGGGTTTAGGGTTTTGGGTTTAGGATTTAGGGTTTAAGGTTTAAGGTTTAAAGTATCGGGTCTAGGGTTTAGGGTTTAGGGTTTAGGGTTTAGTGTTTAGGGTTTAGAGTTTTGGGTTTGGGGTTTACGATTTACGATTTAGGGTTTAGGCTTTAGGGTTTAGGTTTTAGGGATTAGGACATAGGGTTTAGGGTTTAGGAATTAGGGTTTAAGGTTTCAGATTTAGATTTCAGGGTTACGATTTAGGTTTAGGGTTTAGGGTTTAGGGTTTAGGGTCTAGGGTTTAGGGTGTAGGGTGTAGGGTTTAGGGTTTGGTTTTGGGGTTTAGGGTTTAGGGTTTAGGGTTTAGGGCTTAGGGTTTAGGCTCTAGGCTTTCGGGTCTAGGGTCTTGGGTTTAAGGTTTAGGGATTAGGGTTTAGGGTTTAGGATGTAGTGTTTAGGGTTTAGGATCTAGGATCTAGGGTCTAGGGTTTAGGGTTTAGACTTTTGGGTTTAGGGTTTACGGTTTTCATTTTATGGTATAGGGTGTTGGGTTTAAGATTTAGGGTTTAAGGTTTAGCGTTTAATGTTTTGGTTTAGGGTTTAGGGACTAGGGTCTAGTGTTTAAGGTTTAGGGTGTAGGGTCTCGAGTTTAGGGTATAGGGTTTAGGGTTTAGGGTTTTGGATTTAGGGTTTTGGTTTTTGGGTTTACGTTTAGGGTTTAAGGTCACAGGTTTAGTTTCTACAGTCTAGCATCTAAGGTTTAGGGTTTAGGGTCTAGGGTTTAGGGTTTAAGGTTTATGGTCTTTGGTTTAGGGTTTGGATTTTGTAGTTTGGGGTCTAGGGTGCAGGGTCTAGGTTCTAGGGTCTAGGGTTTAGGGTTTAGGGTCTAGGATTTAGAGTTTAGGGTATAGGGTTTACGGTTTAGGGTTTCTGGTTTACGGTTTAGGATTTAGAGTTAGGATTTATGTTTTAGGGTTTAGGGTTTATGATTTATGGTCTATGTTTTAGGGTTTAGGGAGTCTAGGGTCTAGGGTCTAGGGTCTAGGGTTTAGGGTTTAGGGTTTAGGGTTTTCAAGTTTAGGATTTAGCGTTTTGGGTTTAGGGTGTTGGGTTTTCCGTTTAGGGCTTAGGGTTTAGCATTTAGGGTCTAGCTTTTAGGGTTTAGGGTTCAAGGTTTTAGGTTTAGGGTTCAGGGTTCACGGTTTCGGGTTTAGGGTGTAGGGTTTAGGGTTTAAGGTCTAGGGTTTAAGGTTTAGGGTCTAGGGTCTAGGGTTTAGGGTTTAGGGTTTAGAGTTTTGGGTTTAGGGTATATGTTTTTTGGTTTAGGGTCTAGGGTCTAGGGTTTAGGTTTTAGTGTTTAGGGTTTAGGGTTTAGCATTTAGGGTTTTTGGGTTTAGGGTCTAGGGTTTTGGGTTTAGGGCTTAGGGTATAGCGTTTAGGGTCTAGGGTTTAGGGTTTAGGGTTTCGTGTATAGGGTTTAGAGTTTTGGGTTTACTGTTTACGAATTACGATTTAAGGTCTTGGGTTTAAGGTTTAGGGTTCAGGGCATATGGTTTAGGCATTAGGGTCTATGGTTTAGAGTTTAAGGTATAAGGTTGAGGGTTTAGGGTCTAAGGGTTAGGGTTTAGGGTTTAGCGATTTAGGTTTACGATTTAGGGTTCAGGGTTAATGTGTAGGTTTTTGAGTTTATGGATTAGGGTCTAGGGTTTGGGTCTATGGTTTAGGGTTTAGGGTTTAGGGTTTAGGGTTTGGGGTTTGGGGTTTATGCTTTAGGGTTTTAGGATTTAGGGTTTAGGGTGTAGCGTTTAGGGTTTAGGGTCTAGGGTCTAGGGTTTAGGGTTTAGGTTTTAAGACTTAGGGTTTTGGGTTTAGGGTAAATGGTTTAAGGTTTAGGGTTTAGGGTTCAAGGTTAGGGTTTAGGGTTTAGGGTTTATGGTTTAGGGATTAGGGTTTAAGGTCTAGGGTTTAGGGTCTTGGGTTTAGGGTTTGGTTTTAGGGTTTGGAGTTTATGGTTTTTGGGTTTAGCATTTAGGATTTAGCGTTTAGGGTTTAAGGTTTAGGGTTTAGGGTTTATGACTTAGGGTTTAGGGTTTAGGGTTTAGGGTTTAGGCTTTAGGGTTTAGGGTTTAGAGCTTAGGATTTAGGGTTAAGGGCTAGGGTTTTGGGTTTAGGGTTTAGGGTTTAGGTTTTAGGTTTTAGGGTTTAGGGTCTAGGGTTTAGGGTATAAGGTTTAATGTTTAGGGTCTATGTGTTGGGGTTTAGGGTTTAAGGTTTTTACATTTAGGGTTTAGGGTTTAGGGTCTAGGGTCTAGGGTCTAGCGTCTAGCGTTTATGGTTTAGGGTTTAGGGTTTAAGGTTTTGGTTTAGGGTTTTAAGACTAGGGTGTAGAGTTTAGGGTCTAGTGTTTAGGGTCTAAAATCTAGGGTTTAAGGTTTAGGATTTAGGGTCTAGTGTTTAGGGTTTCGGGTTTAGGGTTTAGGGTTTTGGGTTTAGTGTTTAGGTTTTAGGGTTTAGTGTTTAGTGTTTAAAGTTTAGGGTTTAGGGTCTACGATCTAGCGTCTAAGGTTAAGGGTTTATGGTCAAGGGTTTTGGTTTTAGGGTTTAGTCTTTAGGGTTTATGGTCTTGGGTCTAGGGTTTGGAGTTTGTATTTTGTAGTTTGGGGTCTAGGTTGCATGGTCTAGGTTCTAGGGTCTAGGGTTTAGGGTTTAGGGTCTAGGATTTAGAGTTTAGGGTATAGGGTTTATGGTGTACGATTTAGGATTTAGAGTTTAGGGTTAGGGTTTAGGATTTAGGGTTTAGGGATTATGATTTAGGGTCTATTTTTTAGGGTTTATGGTCTAGGGTCTAGGGTCTAGGGTTTAAGGTTTAGGGTTTAGGGCTTAGGGTTTAAGGTTTAGGGTTTCGGGACTAAGGTTTAGGGTTTAGGGCCTAAGGTATAGGGTTTAGGGTTTAGGGTTTCGGGTTTCAGGTTTAGGTTTAGAGTTTTGGGTTTAGGGTCTATGTTTTAGGGTTTAGGGTCTAGGGTATAGGGTCTAGGGTTTAGGGTTTTGGTTTTAGCGTTTAGGGTTTAGGGTTTAGCATTTAGGTTTTTTGGATTTAGGATTTAGGGTTTAAGGTTTAGGGTCTAGGGTTTTGGGCTTAAGGCTTAGGGTTTAGCGATTAGGGTCTAGGGTTTAGGGTTTATGGTTTAGGATTTCGTGTTTAGGGTTTAGAGTTTTGGGTTGAGGCTTTACGGTTTACGGTTTATGGTCTAGGGTCTAAGGTTTAGGGTTTAGGTAAGAGGGTTTAAGGTCTATGGTTTAGGGTCTATAGTTTAAGGATTATGGTTTAGGGTTTATGGATTAAGGTTTAAGATTTAGGGATCAGGGTTAAGGTTTAGGTTTTGGGGTTTATGGTTTAGGGTTTAGGGTTTAGCGTCTAGGGTCTATGGTTTATGGTTTAGGGTCTAGTGTTTAGGGTTTTGGATTCGGGGTTTAGGGTTTAGGGGTTTAGGGCTTAGGGTTTAGTGTTTAGGGTTTAGGGTCTTGGGTCTAAGATTTAGGGATTAGGTTTTAGGGTTTAGGGTTTAGGATTTAGGGATTAGGGTTTAGGGTTTAGGGTTTAAGTTTAGGGTTTAGGGTTTAAGTTTTAGGGTTTAGGGTTTAAGGTCTAGGTGTGGTGGTTCAAGGTTAGGGTTTAGGGATTAGGGTTTAGGGTTTAGTGTTTAGGTTTTAGGGTTTACGGTTTAAGGTCTAGGTGTTGTGGTTCAGGGTTAAGGTTTAGGGTTTAGGGTTTCGGTTTTAGGGTTTAGGGTTTAAGGTCTAGGGTTTAGGGTTTGGTTTTGGGGTTTAGAGTTTAGGGTTTTTGGGTTTAGGGTTTAGCGAGTAGGTTTTAGGATCAAGGGTCTAGCGTCTAGGGTTTAGGTTTTAGGATTTAGGGTTTAGGGTATAGGGTATAGGGTTTAGGGTTTAGGGTTTAGGATTTAGGGATTAGGGTTTAGGGTTTAAGGTTTAGGATTTTGGGTTAAGGGTTAAGTGTTTGGGTTTAGGGATTAGGATTTAGGTTTTAGGGTTTATGGTCTATGTATTAGGGTCTAGGGTTTAGGGCTTAGGGTTTGGGGTTTAGGGTTTAGGTTTTTGGGTTTAGGGTTTCTGGGTTTAGGGTTTAGGCTTTAAAGTCTAGGGTCTAGGGTTTAGGACTTAAGGTTTAAGGCTTAGGGTCTAAGGTTTAGGGTTTGCTATTTAGGGTTTAGGGTTTAGTGTTTAGGGTCAAGGGTCTAGGGTTTAGGGTTAAGGGTTTAGGGTCTAGGGTTTAGGGTTGGCGGTTTAGCGTTTAAGGTTTTTGGGTTTAGTGTCTAGAGTTTAGGGTTTAGGGTTTAGGGTCTAGGGTCTAGGGTTTAGGGTTTAGGGTTTATGGCTTAGGGATTTGGGTGTAGGGTTTAGGGTTTAGGGCTTAGGTTTTATGGTTTATGGTTTAGGGTTTAAGGTTTAGGGTATAGAGTCTAGGGTCTAGGGTGTATGTTTTAGGGTTTAGGCTTTAGGCATTAGGGGTTTTGGGTTTAGGATTTAGGGTATAGGGTTTGGGTCTAGGGTTTTGGGGTTAGGGCTTAGAGTTTAGAGTTTATGGTCTAGGGTTTAGGGTTTAGGGTTCAGGGTTTTGGGTTTAGGGTTTAGGGTTTACGGTTTACAGTTTAGGGTTTCGGGTTTACGGTTTAGGGTTGAGGGTTTCGGGTTTCAGGTTTAGGGTTTAGTGTTTTGGGTTAGGGGTTTACGGTTTACGATTTAAGGTTTAGGGTCTAAGGCTTAGGTTTTAGGGATTAGGGCATAGGGTTTAGGGTTTAGGATTTAGGGTTTAGGGTTTATGTTTTCGGATTTAGGGTTTAGGGTTTAGGTTTTAGGGTTTAGGGTTTAGGGTTTAGGGTGTAGGGTGTAGGGTTAAGGGTTTAGGGTATAGGGTTTAGGGTTTGGTCTTGGGGTTTACAATTTAGGGTTTAGGGTTTAAGGTTTGTGGTTTAGCATTTAGGGTTTAGGGCTTAGGGTCTAGGCTTTAGGCTTTCTGGTCTAGGGCCTAGGGTTTAAGGTTTAGGGTTTAGGGTTTAGGGTTTAGGGTCTAGGATCTAGGGTTTACGGTTTAGAGTTTTGGGTTTACGGTTTACGGTTTTCCTTTTAAGGTCTAGGGTCTAGGGTTTAGGGTTTAGGGTTAGGGCTTAAGGTTTAGGGTTTAGTGTTTAGGGTTTGGCGTTCAAGGTTTAGGTTTAGGGTTTAAGTTCTGGGATTTCAGGTTCAGGGTTAGGGTTTAGAGTTTAGTGTTTAATGTTTTGGTTTAGGGTTTAGGGAGTAGGGTCTAGTGTTTAAGGTGTAGGGTTTAGGGTCTCGAGTTTAGGGTATAGGGTTTAGGGTTTGGGGTTTAGTGTTTAGCGTTTAGGTTTTAGGGTTTAGGTTTAGGGTTTAAGGTCTAAGGTTTAGGGTCTACAGTCTAGGGTCTAAGGTTTATGGTATAGGATCTAGGGTTTAGGTTTTCGGCTTTAGTGTCTAAAGTTTAAGGTTTAGATTTTATGGTTTGGATTTTGCAGTTTGGGGTCTAGGGTGCAGGGTCTCAGTTCTAAGGTCTAGCATTTAGGGTTTATGGTCTAGTATTTAGAGTTTTGGGTATAGGATTTAGGGTTTAGGGTTTATGGTGTACGGTTTAGGATTTAGAGCTTAGGGTTAGGGTTTAGGATTTAGGGTTTAGGGTTTATAATTTATGGTATATGTTTTAGGGTTTAGGGTTTAGGGTCTAGGTTTTAGGGTTTAGGTTTTGTGGTTTAAGGTTTAGGGTTTTCGGGTTTAGGATTTATTGTTTAGGGTTAGGGGTCTAGGGTTTTGGGTTTAGGGCTTAGGGTTTAGCGTTTAGGGTCTAGGGTTTAGGGTTTAGGGTTTAGGGTTTAGGGTTTAGGGTTTAGGACTTAGGGTTTAAGGTTTAGGGTTTCGGGTCTAAGGTTTAGGGTTTAGGGTCTAAGGTGTAGGGTTTAAGGTTTAGGGTTTCGAGTTTAGGCTTTAGAGTTTAGGGTTTAGGGTCTATGTTTTAGGGTTTAGGGTCTAAGGTATAGGGTCTAGGGTTTAGGGTTTTGGTTTTAGGGTTTAGGGTTTAGGGTTTAGGATTTAGGTTTTTAGGGTTTAGGATTTGGGGTTTAAGGTTTAGGGTCTAGGGTTTTGGGCTTAAGGCTTAGGGTTTAGCATTTAGGGTCTAGAGTTTAGGGTTTAGCTTTTCGTGTATAGGGTTTAGAGTTTTGGGTTTAGGGTTTACAGTTTACGGTCTAAGGTCTAGGGTCTAGGGTTTAGGGTTTAGGGCTTAGGGTCTAGGGTCTAGGGTTTAGGGTGTAGGGTTTAGGGTGTAGGGTTTAGGGTATAGGGTTTAGGATTTGGTTTTGGGGTTTACAGTTTAGGGTTTAGGGTTTAGGTTTTAGGTTTTAGTGTTTAGGGTCTAGGGTTTAGGGTATAAGGTTTAATGTTTCGCGTCAATGTATTAGAGTTTAGGGTTTCGGGTTTTTACGTTTAGGGTTTAGGGTTTAGCGTTTAGGGTTTAGGGTCTAGGGTCTATGGTCTAGGTTTAGCGTTTATGGTTTAGGGTTTAGGGTTTAAGGTTTTTGTTTATGGTTTTAGGATTAGGGTCTAGGGTTTAGGGTTTAGGATTTAGGGTCTAGTGTTTAGGGTTTAGGGTTTTGGGTTTAGTGTTTAGGGTTTAAGGTTTAGTGTTTAAGGTCTAGGGTTTAGGGTCTACAATCTAGCGTCTAAGGTTAAGGGTTTAGGGTCTAGGGTATAGGGTTTGGAGTTTGCGGTTTGGGGTCTAAGTTGCAGTGTCTAGGTTCTAGGGTCTAGGGTTTAGGGTCTACGGTTTAGGTTCTAGGGTTTAGGGTCTACGGTTTATGGTTTAGGGTTTAGGGTCTAGGGTTTAGGGTTTAGGCTTCGGGTTTAGGGTTTGGGGTTTAGGCGTTTAGGGCTTAGGGTTTAGCGTTTATGGTTTAGGGTCTAGGGTCTTGGGTTTAGGACTTAGGGTTTAGGGTTTAAGGTTTAGGTTTTAAGGTTTAGGATTTACGGTTTAGGGTTAGGGTTTTGGGTTTAGGAATTACGGTTAAGGGTTTAACGTCTAGGGTTTAGGGTCTAGGGTTTAGGGTGTAGGGTGTAGGGTTTAGGGTTTGGTTTTGGGATTTAGGGTTTGGGGTTTTTGGATTTAGGGTTTAGGGTTTAGTGTTTTGGGTTTACGGTCTATGGTTTAGGGTTTAGGACTTAGGGTTTAGTGTTTAAGGTCTAGGTTTTAGGGTCTAGGACTTATCGTTTAGGGCTTAGGGTTTAGGTTTTAAGGTTTAGGATTTAGGGTTAAGGTTTAGGGTTTAGGGTTTAGGGCTTAGGGTTTAGGGATTACAGTTAGGGTTTAGGGTTTAAGGTTTAGGGTTTAGGTTTTGGGGTTTAGGATTTCGGGTTTTTGTTTTGAAGGGTTTAAGGTTTAGAGTCTAGGGTCTAGGGTTTAGGGTTTAGGGTTTAGGACTTAAGGTCTAGGGTCTAAGATTCAGGGTTCAGGGTTTAGGGTTTAGTGTTTAGGGTCTAGGGTTTAGGGTTAAGGGTTTAGGGTCTAGGGTTTACGGTTTACGATTTAGGGTTTAGGGTCTAGAGTTTAGGGTTTATGGTCTAGGGTCTAGTGTCTAGGGTTTAGGGTTTAGGGTTTAGGGTTTAGGGATTTGGGTTTAGGTTCTAGGGTTCAGGGTTCAGGGTTTATGGTTTAGGGTTTAGGTGTTGGGGTTTAGGGTTTAGAGTTTATTGTTTAGGGTATAGCTGTTGGGGTTTCGGCATTTGGGTTTTTGGGTTTAGGGTTTAGGGTTTAGCGTTTAGGGTTTAGGGTCTAGGGTCTAGGGTCTAGCATTTATGGTCTAGGGTTTAGGGTTTAGGGTTTAGGATTTAAGGTTTTGGTTTAGGGTTTAGGGTCTAGGGTCTAGGGGTTAGGTTCTATGGTTTATGGTTTAAGGTTTAGGGCCTAGGGTCTAGGATTTAGGGTTTAGGATTTAGGGTCTAGTGTTTAGGGTTTAGAGTTTAGGGTTTAGGGTTTAGGGTTTCGGGTTTAGGGTTTAGTGTTTTAGGTTTAGGGTTTAGGGTCTACGGTCTAGCGTCTAAGGTTTAGGGTTTAGGGTCTAGGGTTTTGGTTTTAGGGTTTAGTGTCTAGGGTTTAGGGTTTGCAGTTTGCAGTTTGGGGTCTAGGTTGCACCGTCTAAGATTTAGGGTCTAGGGTTTAGGGTTTTGGGTCTAGGATTTAGAGTTTAGGGTTTAGGGTTTCTGGTGTACGGTTTAGGATTTAGAGTTTATGTTTAAGGTCTAGGATTTAGGGTTTAGGGTTTATAATTTATGGTATTTGTTTTAGGGTTTAGGGTCAAGGGTCTAGGGTTTAGGGTTTAGGTTTTAGGGTTTAGGGTTTAGGGTTTAGGATTTCTGGGTTTAAGATTTAGGGTTTACGGTTTGGGGTCTAGGGTTTTCTGTTTAAGACTTAGGGTTTAGCGTTTAGGGTCTAGGTTTCAGGGTTCATGGTTTAGGGTTCAGGGTTCAGGGTTTAGCATTTAGGGTTTAGGGTTTAGGGTTTAAGGTTTAGAGTTTCAGGTCTAGGGTTTAGGGTTTAGGGTCTAAGGTTTAGGGTTTAGGGTTTAGGGTCTATGTTTTAGGGTTTAGGGTCTAGGGGTTAGGGTCTAGGGTTTAGGGTTTAGGTTTTAGATTTTAGGGTTTAGTGTTTAGGGTTTTTGTGTTTAGGATTTCAGGTTTAAGGTTTAGGGTCTAGGGTTTTGGGCTTAGGACTTAGGATTTTGCGTTTAGGGTCTAGGGTTTAGGGTTTAGGGTTTAGGATTTCGTGTTTAGGTTTTAGAGTTTTGGGTTTACAGTTTACGGTTAAAGGTCTACGGTCTAGGGTTTAAGGTTTAGGTCATAGGGTTTAGGTTTTAGGATCTATTGTTTAGAGTTTCGGGTTTAGGGATTAGGGTTGAGGGATTTGGGTTTAGGGTTTAGGGTTTAGGGATTAAGGTTTAGGATTTAGGGTTCAGGGTTAAAGTTTAGGTTTTTGGGTTTATGGTTTAGGGTCTAGGGTTTAGGGTCTAGGGTTTAGGGTTTAGCATCTAGGGTTTAGGGTTTGGGGTTTGGGGTTTAGTGTTTATGGTTTTTGGGTTTAGGGCTTAGGGTTTAGTGTTTAGGGTTTAGGGTCTAAGGTCTAGGGTAGGGTTTGGGGTTTAGGACTTAGGGTTTGGGGTTCAGGGTTTAGGGTTTAGGGTTTATGGTTTAGGATTTAGGGTTTAGGTTTAAGGTTTAGGGTTTAGGTTTTAGGGTTTAGCGTTTACGGTCTAGGTGTTGTGGTTCAGGGTTAGGGTTTAGGGTTTACATTTTAGGGTTTAGGGTTTTAGGTCTAGGGTTTAGGGTGTCGGGTTGAGTGTTTGGTTTTGGGGTTTAGAGTTTAGGGTTTTAGGGTTTAGGGTTTAGGGTTTAGGGTATAGGGTTTAGGGTTTAGGGTTTATGGTGTACGGTTTAGGATTTAGAGTTTAGGGTTAAGGTTTTGGATTTAGGGTTTAGGGTTTATAATTTAGGGTATTTGTTTTAGGGTTTATGGTCAAGGGTCTAGGGTTTAGGGTTTAGGTTTTAGGGTTTAAGGTTTAGGGTTTAGGGCTTAGGGTTTAAGGTTTAGGGTTTCGGGACTAAGGGTTAGGATTTAGGGTCTAAGGTTTAGGGCTTAGGGTTTAAGGATTAGGGTTTAGGGTTTAGGGTTTAGGGATTAAGGTTTAGGATTTAGGGTTCAGGGTTAAAGTTTAAGTTTTGGGGTTTTTGGTTTAGGGTTTGGGGTTTAGCGTCTAGGGTCTATGGTTTATGGTTTAGGGTCTAGTGTTTAGGGTTTTGGATTCGGGGTTTAGGGTTTAGGGGTTTAGGGCTTAGGGTTTAGTGTTTAGGGTTTAGGGTCTTGGGTGTAGGATTTAGGGATTAGGTTTTAGGGTTTAGGGTTTAGGACTTAGGGTTTAGGGTTTAGGGTTTAGGGTTTAGGGTTAGGGTTTAGGGTTTAAGGTTTAAGGTCTAGGTGTTGTGGTTCAGGGTTAGGGTTTAGGGAATAGGGTTTAGGGTTTAGGGTTTAGGTTTTAGGGTTTACGATTTAAGTTCTAGGTGTTGTGGTTCAGGGTTAGGGTTTAGGGTTTAGGGTTTAGGTTTTAGGGTTTACGGTTTAAGGTCTAGGGTTTAGGGTTTGGTTATGGGGTTTAGAATTTAGGGTTTTTTGGGTTTAGGGTTTAGCAAGTAGGTTTTAGGATCAAGGGTCTAGGGTCTAGGGTTTAGGGTTTATGACTTAGGGTTTAGGGTTTAGGGTCTAGGGTTTAGGGTTTAGGGTTTAGGATTTAGGGATTAGGGTTTAGGGTTTAAGGTTTAGGATTTTGGGTTAAGGGTTAAGTGTTTGGGTTTAGGGATTAGGATTTAGGTTTTAGGGTTTATGGTCTATGTATTAGGGTCTAGGGTTTAGGGCTTAGGGTTTGGGGTTTAGGGTTTAGGTTTTTGGGTTTAGGGTTTCTGGGTTTAGGGTTTAGGGTTTAAAGTCTAGGGTATAGGGTTTAGGACTTAAGGTTTAAGGCTTAGGGTCTAAGGTTTAGGGTTTGCTATTTAGGGTTTAAGGTTTAGTGCTTAGGGTCTAGGGTTTAGGGTTAAGGGTTTAGGGTCTAGGGTATAGGGTTGGCGGTTTACGGTTTAGGGTTTTTGGGTTTAGGGCTAGAGTTTAGGGTTTAGGGTTTAGGGTCTAGGGTCTTGGGTTTAGGGTTTAGGGTTTATGGCTTAGGGATTTAGGTATAGGGTTTTGGGTTTAGGGCTTAGGGCTTAGGGCTTAGGGTTTAGGGTTTAGGGTTTATGGTTTAGGGTTTAGGGTCTAGTGTTTAGGGTCTAGGGTGTATGCTTTAGGGTTTAGGCTTTAGGCATTAGGGGTTTTGGGTTTAGGATTTAGGGTATAGGGTTTGGGTCTAGGGTTTTGGGGTTATGGCTTAGTGTTTAGCATTTATGGTCTAGGGTTTCGAGTTTAGGGTTCAGGGTTTTGGGTTTAGGGTTTAGGGTTTACGGTTTACAGTTTAGGGTTTCAGGTATAGGGTTTACGGTTTAGGGTTTAGGGTTTCAGGTTTAGGGATTAGAGTTTTGTGTTTGGGGTTTACGGTTTACGATTTAAGGTTTAGGGTCTAAGGCTTAGGTTTTAGGGATTAGGGCATAGGGTTTAGGGTTTAGGATTTAGGGTTTAGGGTTTATGTTTTCGGATTTAGGGTTTAGGGTTTAGGTTTTAGGGTTTAGGGTTTAGGGTTTAGGGTGTAGGGTGTAGGGTTAAGGGTTTAGGGTATAGGGTTTAGGGTTTAGTCTTGAGGTTTACAATTTAGGGTTTAGGGTTTAGGGTTTAGGGTTTAGCATTTAGGGTTTAGGGCTTAGGGTCTAGGCTTTAGTCTTTCTGGTCTAGGGCCTAGGGTTCAAGGTTTAGGGTTTAGGGTTTAGGGTTTAGGGTCTAGGATCTAGGGTTTACGGTTTAGAGTTTTGGGTTTACGGTTTACGGTTTTCGGTTTAAGGTATAGGGTATAGGGTTTAGGGTTTAGGGTTAGGCTTAAGGTTTAGGGTTTAGTGTTTAGGGTTTGGCGTTCAAGGTTTAGGTTTAGGGTTTAAGTTCTGGGATTTCAGGTTCAGGGTTAGGGTTTAGAGTTTAGTGTTTAATGTTTTGGTTTAGGGTTTAGGGAGTAGGGTCTAGTGTTTAAGGTGTAGGGTTTAGGGTCTCGAGTTTAGGGTCTAGGGTTTGGGGTTTAGGGTTTTGTGTTTAGTGTTTAGGTTTTAGGGTTTAGGTTTAGGGTTGAAGGTCTAGGGTTTAGGGTATACGGTTTAGCGTATAAGGTTTACGGTTTAGGGTCTAGGGTTTAGGTTTTAGGGTTAGTGTCTAGGGTTTAGGGTCTAGGGTTTAGGGTTTGGAGTTTGCGGTTTGGGGTCTATGTTGCAGTGTCTAGGTTCTAGGGTTTAGGGTTTAGGGTTTAGGGTCTAGGATTTAGAGTTTACGGTATAGGGTTCAAGGTTTAGTGTTTATGGTGTACGGTTTAGGATTTAGGGCTTAGGGTTAGGGTATAGGATTTAGGGTTTAGGGTTTACGGTTTAGGGTCTATGTTTTAGGGTTTATGGTCTAGGGTCTAGGGTTTAGGGTTTAGGTTTTAAGGTTTAAGGTTTAGGGTTTTCGGGTTTAGGATTTAGCGTTAGGGGTTAGGGGTCTAGGGTTTTGGGTTTAGGGCTTAGGGTTTAGCGTTTATGGTCTAGGGTTTAGGGTTCAGGGTTTTGGGTTTAGGGTTTAGGGTTTAGGACTTAGGGTTTAAGGTTTAGGGTTTCGGGTCTAAGGTTTAGGGTTTAGGGTCTAAGGTGTAGGGTTTAAGGTTTAGGGTCTAGGCTTTAGGGTTTATGGTTTAGGGTTTAGGGTCTAGATTTTATGGTTTAGGGTCTAGGGTCTAGGGTCTAGGGTTTAGGGTTTAGGACTTAGGGTTTAGCGTTTAGTGTTTGGCGTTTAGGGTTTAGGGTCAAGGGTTTAAGAATTATGGTTTAGGGTCTAGGGTTTTGGGTTTAGGGCTTAGGGTTTAGTGTTTGGGGCTTAGGGTTTAAGGTTTAGCTTTTCGTGTATAGGGTTTAGAGTTTTGGGTTTAGGGTTTATGGTTTAGGGTCTAGGGTCTAGGGTCTAGGGTTTAGGGTTTAGGGCTTAGGGTCTAGGGTCTAGGGTCTAGGGTGTAGGGTTTAGGGTGTAGGGTTTAGGGGTATAGGGTTTAGGGTTTGGTTTTGGGGTTTACAGTTTAGGGTTTAGGGTTTAGGTTTTAGGTTTTAGTGTTTAGGGTCTAGGGTTTAGGGTATAAGGTTTAATGTTTCGCGTCAATGTGTTAGAGTTTAGGGTTTCGGGTTTTTACGTTTAGGGTTTAGGGTTTAGCGTTTAGGGTTTAGGGTCTAGGGTCTATGGTTTAGGTCTAGCGTTTATGGTTTAGGGTTTAGGGTTTAAGGTTTTGTTTATGGTTTTAGGATTAGGGTCTAGGGTTTAGGGTTTAGGATTTAGGGTCTAGTGTTTAGGGTTTAGGGTTTTGGGTTTAGTGTTTAGGGTTTAAGGTTTAGTGTTTAAGGTCTAGGGTTTAGGGTCTACAATCTAGCGTCTAAGGTTAAGGGTTTAGGGTCTAGGGTATAGGGTTTGGAGTTTGCGGTTTGGGGTCTAAGTTGCAGTGTCTAGGTTCTAGGGTCTAGGGTTTAGGGTCTACGGTTTAGGTTCTAGGGTTTAGGGTCTACGGTTTATGGTTTAGGGTTTAGGGTCTAGGGTTAGGGTTTAGGCTTCGGGTTTAGGGTTTGGGTTTAGGCGTTTAGGGCTTAGGGTTTAGCGTTTATGGTTTAGGGTCTAGGGTCTTGGGTTTAGGACTTAGGGTTTAGGGTTTAAGGTTTCGGTTTTTTAAGGTTTAGGATTTACGGTTTAGGGTTAGGGTTTTGGGTTTAGGAATACGGTTAAGGGTTAACGTCTAGGGTTTAGGGTCTAGGGTTAGGGTGTAGGGTGTAGGGTTTAGGGTTTGGTTTTGGGATTTAGGGTTTGGGGTTTTTGGGTTTAGGGTTTAGAGTTTAGGGTTTTGGGTCTAGGCTCTAGGGTTTATGGTTTAGGACTTAGGGTTTAGGGTC
>JAAIUW010000138.1:0-69330 GCA_014851425.1 Senna tora | reverse complement strand
GGTTACTTTAACCTAAGAAACTAGAAGTTACATGTTGATACTCTGGTGCACTACCAAAATCCATACACAATGAAGTTAAGTGAAAGTGAGGGACTAATCCTCCATATGTATATCCTAAGCATGTCAAGGGCTAGTCTACTGCATACAAGTCATACATACATATATTTACATACAAATAAAAGTATCGTAGTCAGTGGCACGCAGACCCAAAATAGTTAGTGCCAAAATCCGTACTAGAGTGACATCTGAGTCACTGCCAAAATAGAGTCAGCTCCTGCTACCTATCCATCACACTCCTTTCTAAGTCCCTGGGGCATTCTCAACCGAAGGGAAAAAGAAAAGGATGTTGACCACCTTCAGGATTTGGAAGTAACCCAGAAGGGGAACCTCCAGGAGCTCTACCTCAATCTCCAGGACCTGTACAACTGGTTAAACCATTACCATCAATTTAAAACAATCTAATGAAACTGGACAATACCGACTTACCATTTAACACTATGGAAAGCCTGCCCAAATAAGGCTAACAGGAAATTACCTAACATCCCAGGGCGTCCCCCGGTGTGCGCAAAAAGATAGAACCTTAGTGTCACCAGTCCCGGACTGGATTATTTCCTCACTAGTTGCTAGGCAGCTACGTCCTAGACGCATTACTAGCCAGCCTAGTTTGTCCTTTCCATACAGATCAAATTATACAACATAATTTTTATCCACAGGTAATGTTTACTCAGTTGCCATTCAATTGCCTCTCCACGGCATATGCAAACCAAACACAGGTATTGCCTCTCCAGGGGATATGCATAGAAAAACACAGATATTGCCTCTCCAAGGCAATATTACCATTTTACCCCTCTAGGGGCATATGCACATCAAAACACAGATGCATGCTCAAAGGCCTACCCTTCAAGGCATTTTAGTTTGACAGATGCATGCTAAAACTTAGTTTCATGATTTGCATGCCACACACTTAAATAGGCTGATAAAAACAATAAATTCAACCACTGGTCAACAAAAGTCAAATTAAAGTCAACCACAATGCCAAATATAACTTACACAACAAGTAACAAGCATAACTGTTAATTTAAGCATCCAAAGATCTTGAAATTACACCACAAGCATCATTAACACATTCTTAACAGCCTCAGTTAGTTTTCCAATAAAGAAAAATGCATTGGGACACTTAATTTCACAAATCTTTTCAAAAGAGTCTCATTCTTTAAAGTAAAGGAATTCAAGGCATATTTCAAGGATTTTGACCCCATTTAGTCACCAAAAGAATCAATTAGGTCCTGCTACACACAGCCAGAAAATCCCAACAGAATTTAGTCAGAATTTGGGTAAAAATAGGACTTTTCAGCTTTTCTCAATTTTTTCTTGCAAATTGGTCCCTATTAAGACCCAAATTCTGTTCTGGGTTATTTTAAGCTAAAACCAAGGTGCAGCAAGTACCTAAAGGCTATTTGTGACTTGCTAATGAAGTTTCCACAGAAAGATTACACACGGAGGTCATACTTTTGCAGCAAAATGCATGAAATTGCAAAGAAATCAAGTTAGGTTTTAAATTAGGGTTAGAGGCCACTTTGACCACTTCCCTGTCAATACAGAGGACCACACTAAGTCATAGGACCAGAAAGTGCAGCAAATCAATCTCAAATTACTCAGTTCACATAGATTCTGTGAAAGGGATAAAAATAGTAAAAATAGTTCAGTTTAGACCCTATTACATCTCCTTTTCTTTTTTGACTTCTGCCCAGCCCATTTTAGTATCTCCTAAGCAAGATAACACCACTTGTGGCTTGCACAGCAAGTGGGTGCGCCACATCAGTACAGAGCTACCATTTTTGCAAGCATTTCTCTCTTTTTACAATTTTCCCTCTTTTTGACACTTTTATGTTTTCTAGGTCATAACTTGGTTCATTTTCTGTTTGGTGAGGATACTTAGGAGGTTTAGAGGGTGGGAGGATAGACCTACCCTCTTAGAACCTGAGTACCCAAGTTTTAATCCACTAACTGCCACTTTGCATGCTTGCCTGCCCCAATTCCCACTCTAAGAATATGTGAACCCTAATACTCTTACTTTCTTTCTTGGCATTTTTCTTTTACTGTTTTAGGCTTTTCCTACCCTCAGAAATCTTGTTTGGCAGCAAAGAGTGTGTTTCACAGTGTCAAGGTAAATTTTTCCATTTTAGCCACTTAGTTGTTTAGACAATGCCCAGAAAAGAATTTCAGCAAATTTACAGTGGTTAGAGGTCCAATTATGATCATACACAATAAATCTAATAAAACACAGCACTCATGACCATACCATCATTCCTACCCAATTTAAATTCACAAACTTTCACTAAAATTTCCAGCAAGCATTCAGGGTTTTGGTGGGTAGAAACCTCAGTAAATCAGGTTAAATTTCACAAATAATTGAAATGGTAAGTTTGCAAGTACATTCACAAAACTCAGGTTATGTTATCAAACAATGTCGTACTTCCATTTTTCTCAAAACAATGAGCTACCACATCTTTCATATTCTGAAACTTAGCATTTTTCTCAAGCCAATCTGGGCTAGCAACCACCTCTAATAACCTTGGTAGTAGTGTCACAGGGATGGGATGGACATTTTCAGAATTAAAAATCAAAGAACTTACTGCAAACAAAGTTTTGAACCCTTCATCGACAAAATCCCACTACTGAACCAGGAGTTCTTAGAAGTAATCAAAGCAAGTCTTCAACTTCCCATAGTCCCATTAACATTTATTAGCTCATCTAGACTCAGTTTAGAACTCAAACTACCAGAAACAACAAAAATAGCAAGCATACACTTCCATATCAGAAAACAACATTTTTAGCATAATATCAACAGGTTTTCAAGGCTCTGAACCCCTGTACGACAGCCTCTGATCATACATGCATTAAGGGAATTTTAAAGTTCATTCTCTTAGCTTTCTATTGACTACTCACACGCTCAATTTGAACAAGAAATGAGAGAGATATGCTTCCTGGAAGCAACACTGCCGAAAACAGAGCTCTCTGTGGCAGCAACGAGAAACTGAGTCATAGAGGCTCATACCACAATTTTTGGTGGATGATCTTGGCTCAGGGATGGAGAAGGAAGGGTAACACTACGTTACCTTGTTTCTCAGAGGAAGAACCACCCGTTTGAGCTTCGGGATTGACTGGGAAACTTGGTGCAAGAACAGCAAAGTTTTGGTGTGTAGGTGTGTGTGGATTTCTGCTTCTCTCTCTACCTTCAGCTACAATTCTTCGATTCCCCCAGCTCACTCAGCCTCTCGGTTTTCACTTCCTTTTATAGCCTCCAAGGCATGCGTGAGTGAAATGATGAGTGTGGTGAGGTGTTTAACGGTGGAGGCAAGCTGAAATGCATTAGGACACCTAAGTGTGTCTTGCTGGCAGCTTAAGGGCTGTTTGGGTAATTAGTTTAGGTGCTTAAGTCTCGGGTAGCATGAGTTTAAGTGAGGTGGCTTGAGTGATTTCTAACTTAAGTGGGTTTTTGCTAAAACTCGGTTTTCCAGCTTCAATTTTGTTTGTTTTAATCTTGCATTCAGGTTTCTTAAGTTGCTGGAGGTTATAACTACCATAATTGGGTATTGGTTCCTCTTTGAAGATAGTGAATTCGGTTACAAGTTCTTAAAGGGATTAAAAAGGGGTTTATTTGCAATAAATTCCTCCTTTATCTCCACTTTTAAAATTTGTAACTTAGCTAATTATGTTTGTTTTTTATTTAATTTCATGGCTGGCACTTTGTAGGGTAGTTTAGGGTGCCTCTAAGTGGTTAAATTGAGCTTCCTTAAGCCTTAAGTAAGCTAAAGGGCTTTAACTTAAAATTCTCAATTCTTTATTTTTAGTCCTGAATTTTTACTGGAAAAAATGTAATACCCCGAAAAATTTCGAGGATTAAAGAATGATTTATTTAAAATTTCGACGATTTAAGAATTATTTATTCCGGGGCTAGGAATTAAAACCTTAAAAAAAAGAATATAGAAAAGGTATGAAAGTTAAAAAGAAACCGGAAAGGAAATTTTTTCAAAGATTGTAATACCCAAGAAAATTTTTCGAAGTTTAAAATAAAAAAAAAGGGGGGGGGGAAGAAAAGAAATAGAAAATAATTTTTGGGATTAATTCAGGACTTAAGAAATTGGAGACCTGAATTGAATAGGGAAAGGGATTAAATTAAAAATACATATTAGTTATTATTTATTTAATTATTAGTTAATTTATTTTTAATTATATTTATTTATTTATTATTTATTTATTTATTATTTATTTTTATTATATATATATATATATATTATTTTAATTATATTAAAAAGGGGTGGAAGAAGCCGTGGGTTAGTGGATAAAAGAGAAAAGAAAAGAGAGGGGAGTGGGACGTGTGAGAAGAGAAATAGAGGAAGAAAGAGAGAAAGTCGAAGAAAGAGAGAGAAAGTCGAAGAAAGAGAGAGAAAGGGAGGAGACGCATGACGGGAAGGAAGAAGAAGAAGAATGGTAGGGGTTGGCCGGAAAGATGACCGGGGAGAGCTAGCCGACGCCGGAAAAGTCACCGAAGTTCGAGTACGACGTCTCCTACACCTTCCACAAATTGAATCAAAGGTTGGTAACTCCAATTTCATTCGAAAACCCCAGTTTCTTCATTTTTAGGGATTTCTTCGATTGACCTTAGATTGAGTTGTTTCGAGGGTAGATTGAGACCTAGAAAGTGTTCTTGAACACTTAGTTGGGATAAGAATCGAGATTATATTTCCGGATTTGCCCAAATTCGAATTTGGGAGGGTTTGGGGTTAAAATTATAATTATTCATGAATTGGAGAAATTGTTGATAATTAGGATTGAGCTTGGATTTGAGTAAATAGGCTTGGATTGGTCTTATTGAAATTATATTGTGAAAATACTAGCTGAACAAGACCCGTGAGGAGCTGGCCCGAGGTTACTAAGATTGAACCTCGACGTTAACGTATCGGGTCCCTATTTGGGTTGCCCAAATGCACTTTAAGGGTGATGTTAGGAGTTTTAAACTTCATCTTTTCAATCTAAAACACCCTAGAATAATTCTAAATATGCTATCAAGCCTCAAGAATTAATTTAGATACTTTCTTGTTTCCCAAGAGTTGAAGCTTGCGGAACAATTAAATCCAATTTCTAAAATTTCAACCTTCTTCCCTCATAAATATTTAGGAAACCTTAAATAGGATAAATTGGAGGTACATTGAGGTTTAGAAAATAGATTTCTTAGAAACCGATTAAAAATACAAGTTGATTCAAAATACTTAGACCTTCCTAAAATTGGGATTCCTTCCAACCAAGCTAGATAAGCTTCCTTAGATGCGAATACAACTTAGATAGAGGTTTAATACTCAAATCCAAGTATGTGAAACACTCAAGTAGAGTGTTATATGCGAGTAAGTCAAGTGTCCGAGGAAGGATACACATAAGTCGGGATAGAGAAGTCCAATAAGATCAAGAGCTTCACTCTGTGGCAACCATAGACTACACGTGAGAGTAATGGAGAGATAAATAACAAGTTAAGCTAAGTAATAACCTTAATGAAGTAAATTTTGTTCTTATTGGAACAACGACACACGATTGAGTGCAACAGGAACTCCGAGGAGACTTAAGTTACAGGAGAGGATTGCATGGAAGGTTGGCCAAGGTGAGGGTTCTTCCATCTCTGCTCCTAGGGTTGTATGCTTATGTGGATTACATGAGTATGTATATTCTTTGCTTGTCTGATATGTGTTAGCTAGAGATATAGAATGCTAAAAGAATGAAAGAACTAGATGATAGGTTGTGGAAAGTAGCTTGGATAGGAAGAAATAGGAGTAGAGTATAATTGTTTGCTATGATTGGTGTGTTACAAATCCAACTCATACACTCCGGAGGCATGATGAGTATTTTATTAAATCTTTTCCACGATGGTGGCAAGAGTCCTTGTACGGAAGGGCTAAACTTTATTTTGAAAAATCATCACGACGATGACTTAAATTATAATCATGCAAAGGGAGTATTGGTGGGTTTCGGATTTGGTTATGCTAGCGATGTGAGACATCGACTAGAACAACGTCAGATGGCACTTGAGACCTCAGTTTTATAATCACCATGACGATGGTCATTGCCCTATCCTGGCAATAGGGTCAGAAAGGTTTTATATTGCTATGACGATAGCTTGAGGCTCAGAGAGTGCATCTGGACGGGTATATGAGTTATATCCTGTTGAGGATACTTGTACATATTAATAAGGAGAAGAATTGTTGATCCTCCGGGAAAGATACAAAGAATCCTATTAATATGTGAGACTAAGGTAAGGAGACACGGGAGGAACCTACGGGTGAACCGTGAGCCTAGCCTAGTAAAAGAGAAATCATCCTGTGGAGTTGGTCCAGGGGTGTCAGTGGCCATGCTTAGAGACGTCCTGCCGTGCCCGCCACGTGGCCTGGTTGGGTAATGGACGAGTGGGCTCAAGCTATTGCCCCGCAGCAAGGGGTCAGGACGTGCCACGTGGTGGCTATGCGTCAGTTGTTTGATAGATAGAAGTTAATTGTGCTTGATTAATAGAATTGTCACGAGGTGACTAGTACCCAAGTGAATGGGTTAATTATTGTTTGATTAACAGAATTTTCACGAGGTGACCAGTACCCGAGTGAATGGGTTAAGTATATTTGCCACGTGGTGGGCAACAACCCGAGTGCACGGGTTCAAAGCGGGAAAGCCACGTAGTGGCTAGTAGAAACCCCGGAGTTGGAGAGATTAAGTAGATGTATGTTATAGTATCTGTGTGCATATACAAATTGTCTGTGCTTGCATATGATTTCGGATGTGTAGCCAGTACACAGGTTATATATTATGTGTGTTTTTTTATATCTATATCCTGAAGCGGCACTGGCCGTGGATTTGCTTGCCTAGGATAGGCCACCATTTCGGTGTAGCCATGGTATTATAATGCATGTGAATGTATTTTTCAATAATAGCTATTTTGTCAATTAGGTGATAAGGCTTACAGGCAGAGGGATATTCCCTGTGTCTGTGCCGGTCACGGTCCTCTAAATGGGGATCGTGACAAAAAATATGTCTTTTTAGGACTCTTCTTGAGGTTGGGGTCTCTTAGCTAAGTCTTAGCGTGTCTCTAGAGTGTCTTAGGGTATCTTCCTAGGGTCAAATTGGTCTTATCCACCCTATTTAACTTACTAAAGAAATAGTTTAAAAACTAAGTTTTTTCCTTTCAGTTTAGTCCTTAGGGTTAGGGTTAGGGTTTCTCTGGTTATTTTTCTCTGATTTTTGGGTATCTTGGCCTCTAGTTAGAGTATCATAGACTTGTTTACAAGCAAAGATAAAAGCAAACACATTGAAACACTCAAAAATCAACAACTCAAACACGTTAATGAAAAAGTCAACACTTCTTAAAAAAGTCAACAATTTACAAAAAAAGTCAATAGTGAGGCTTTTTGGTCAAAGTTAATTTTCAATTTTCGGATGTTACACTAAACCCTAAACCCTAAAGCCTAAAGCCTACACCCTAAACCCTAAACCTTAAAACCTAAACCCTAAACCCTAGATCCTAAACCCTAAACCTAAACCCTAAACCCTTAAACCTAAACCCTAAACCCTAAATAAGAAACCGTAAACCCTAAACCTAAACCCTAAACCCTATACCCTATACCCTAAACTCTAAACCTTAGACATTAAACCCTAGACCCTAGACCCTAAGGCCTAAACTCTAAATCTTAAACCACGAACCCTAAACCCTAAACCCTAAACCCTAGACACTAAACCCTAAACCCTGGACCCTAGACCCTAAACCCTAAACGCTAAACCTTAGACCCTAAATCCAATACCCTAAACCCTAAACACTAATCCCTAAACCATAAACCTAAACCATAAACCCAAAACCCTATACACTATACCTTAAATCCAAAACCCTAGACCCTAGACCCTAAACCCTAAACCCTGAACCCGAAAGCCTAAACCCAAACCCCAAATCCTTAGACACTAAACCCTAAACCCTAGACCCTAAACCCTAAACCCTAGACCCTAAACCCTAAACCCTAAAACCGATATCCTAAACCCTAAATCCCACACCCTAGACCCTTAACCCTAAACCCAAAGCCATAAACCCTAAACCCTAAACCCTAGACCCTAGAACTTAAACCCTAAACTCTAAATCCTAAACCCCAAAACTCTAAACCCTAAACCCTAAACCCTAGACCCTAAACCCTAAACCCCAAATCCTAGACCCTAAACCGTAGACCCTACACCCGAAACCCTAAACCATAAACCCTAAACCCTAAACCCTAAGGCCTAAACTGTAAACCCTAAATCCTGAACCCTAAACCCTAAACCCTAAGCCCTAAAACCCTAAATCCTAAACCCCAAAACCCTAAACCCTAAACCCTAAACCCTAAACTCTAAACCCTAAACCTTAAACCTTAAACCCTAAACCCTAAACCCCAGACCCTAAACCCTACCCCTACGCCCTAAACCCTAAACGCTAGACACTAGATCCTAGACCCTAAACTCTAAACCCTAAATCCAAAACCCAAAACCCAAAAACCCTAAACCGTTAATCCTAATCCAAAAACCTTAATCCCTAAACCCCAAGTCCTAAACCCTAAACCCTAAACCCTAGAGCCAAAACCCTAAATCCTAAACCTTAAAACCTAGACCCTAAACATTCAACCCTAAAACCTAAACCGTAAACCCTAAATCCTAAACCCTAAATCCTAAACCCAAAATCTTAAACCCTAAAACCCTAAACCCTAAACCCTAAATCCTAAACCCTAAACAATAAACCCTAAACCGTAAACCCTAACCCTAAACCCTAAACCCTAAACCCTATTCCCCAAACTCTAAACCCTAGACCCTAGACCCTAAATCCTAAACCCTAAATCATAGACCACAAACCCTAAAACCTAGCCCCTAAATCCTAGACACTAAACCCTAAACCCTAAACCCTAAACCCTAAACCCTAAACCCTAGACCCTAGACCCTAGACCCTAGACTCTAAATCCTAGACCTTAAACCCTAAACCATAAATCCTAAAAGCTAAACACTAAACACTAAACCCTAAACCTATACCATAAACCCGAAAACCTAAACAATAGACCCTAAATCCTAAACCCTAAACCCTAGACCTTAATCCCTAAACCTAAAACCCTAAAGTCTAAACCCTAAACCCTAAATCCAAAACCCTAAACTCTAAACCCTAATCCCTAAACCATAGACCCTAGACCCTAAACACTAAACCCGAAACCCTAAATCTTAAACCCCAATCCCTAAACCCTAAACCCTAATCCTTAAACTCCAAACAGTAAACCCTGAAGCCTAACCCCAAACCCTAAATACTGAACCTTAAACCCTAAACCCTAAACCCTAAAGCCTAAAACCCTAAACCCTAAACCCTAAACACTAAACACTACACCTTAAACCTGAAACCCGAAACCTTAAACCCTAAACCGTATACCCTAATCCCTAAAACCAAAACCCTAAACCCTCAACCCTAAGCCATAAACCTTAGACCCTAAACCATAGTCACCCTAGACCCCAAACCCCAAACCCCAAACCCTACACCCTAGACCCTAAACCCTAGACACTAAACCGTAAAACTGAAACCCAAGACCCTAAACCCTAAACCTTAGACCCTAAACTGTGGACCCTAGACCCTAAACCTTAAACCTAATCCCCAGACCTTAAACCCGAAACCCTAAACACTAGACCCTAAATTCTAAACCCTAAACCTAGACCCTAGACCGTAAACCCTAGACCCTAGACCCTAGACCCTAAACCCTAAACCCTAAACCCTAGACCGTTAACCCTTGACCCTATACCCCAAACCCAAGACCCTAAACAAGGAAACCTTAAACCGTAATCCCTAAATCCTGAACACTAAACCCTAAACTTTAATCCCTGGAACCTAGACCCTAAATCCTTAACCCTAAACCCTAAACTCTAAACCTTAAGCCCTATACCCTAAACCTTGAACCCTAAACATTAAAACCCTAAACCCTAAACCCTAAATCATAAACCCTAAACCCTATACCCTAAACCTTATACCCTAAACCCTAAACCCTAAACTAAAATACAGTAGACCCTAAACCGTAGACCCTAGACCCTAGACCCTAAACTGTAGATCCTAGACCCTAGACCCTAAACTGTAGATCCTAAACCCTAATCCCTAAACCCTAAATCCTAAACCCTACACCATAGACCTGAAACCTTAAACCATAGACGCTAGACCCTAAACACTAAACCCTAGACCCTAAACCCTTAACCCTAAACCCTAAACCCTATGCCCTAAAGTCGAAACCTTAAACCATATAACCTAAACACTAAACCCTAAACTCCAACCATAAGCCCTGAACCCTGGACACTACACCCTAAACTCTAAACCCTAGACCACAAACTCCAAACCCCAAACCCTAAACCCCAGATCCTAAACCCTAGACACTATAGCCTAAAACCTAAACCCTAGGCCCTACACCCAAAACATTAGACCCTAGACCCTAGAACCTAGACCCAAAACCCCAAACCCTAAACCTAAGACCGTAAACCTGAAACCCTAAACACTAGACCATAAACCCTAGACCCTAAACCCTAGACCCTAAATCATAAACCCTAAACCCTAAACCCTAAACCCTAGACCCCAAACCCCAAACCCTGAACCCTTACAATAAACCCTAGACCCTAAACCTTAAACCTTAGACCCTAGACCCTAGACCTTTAACTCGAAACCGTAACACTAGACCCTAAATCCTAGACCCTAAACCCTAGACCCTAAACCCTAGTCCCTAAACCCTAAACCCAAAACCGTATACCCTAGACCCCAAATCTTAAACCCTAAACCCTACACCTTAAACAAGGAAACCCTAAACTGTAATCCCTAAACCCTACACCCTAAACCTTAAACCCTAAACCCTAAACCCTAGACCCTAGACCCTAGACCCTAGACCCTAGACTCTAGACCCTAAACGTTAAAACCCTAAACCTTAAACCCTTAACCCTAAAACCTAAACCCTATATCATAAACCCTAAACCCTAGACCCTATACCCTAAAACCTAAAACCCTAAACCCTAAACCCTAGACCCTAGACCCTAAACCCTAGACCCTAAACCCTACACCCTAAACCCTAAACCCTAAACCCTAAACCCTAGACCCTAGACACTAAACCCTAGACCCTAAACCCTAAACCCTAGACCCTAAACCCTAAATCTTAGACCCTAAACCCTAAACCCTAGGCCCTAGTCCCTAAACCCTAAACCCTAAAGCCTAAATCCTAAACCCAAAAACCCTAAACGCTAAACCCTAAAACCCTGAAGCCTAGACCCTAAACCCTAGACCCTAAACCCTAAACCCTAAAACCTAAACCTTAAACCCCAAAACCTTAAACCCTAACCATAAACCCTTAACCCTGAACCCTAAACACTAAACCTTAAAGCCTAAACCCTAAACCCTAAGCCCTATGTCCTAAATCGTAAACCCTAGACCCTAAACCTTAAACCCTAGACCCTATACCCTAAAACATATTCCTAAATCCTAGAACACAAACCCTAAACCCTAAACCCTATACCCTATACCCTGAACCCTAAAACCAAAACCCCAAACCCTTAACCCTAAGCCCTAAACCCTAGACCCTAAGCCCTATGTCCTAAATCGTAAACCCTAGACCCTAAACCTTAAACCCTAGACCCTAGACCCTAAAACATATTCCTAAATCCTAGAACACAAACCCTAAACCCTAAACCCTAAACCCTAGACCCTAAACCCTAAATGCTAAACCTTAAACCTTAAACCTTAAGCCCTAGACCCTAAACCCTAAGCCCTAAACCTTAAACCCTAAGTCCTAAACCGTAAACCGTAAACCGTAAACCTTAAACCCTAAACCCTATGTCCTAACCCCTAAGCCCTAAACCTTAAACCCTAGACTGTAGAAACTAGACCCTAAACCCTAAACCCTAGACCCTAAACCCTAAACCCTAAACCCTAAACCATTGACTAAAAACCCTAAATCCTAAACCCTAGACCCTGCAACCTAAACGCTAGACTCTAAACCATAAAATATAAACCTTAAACCTTAGACCCTAAACCATAAACCCTAAGTCCTAAAGCATAAACCCTAAACCCTAAGCCTTATGTCCTAAATCGTAAACCCTAGACACTAAACCTTAAACCCTAGACCCTAGACCCTAAAACCTAAACCTAAATCCTAGACCACACACACTAAACCCTAGACCCTAAACCCTAGACACTAAACCCTATACCCTAGACCCTAGACCCTAGACACTAAACCCTAGAACCTAGACCCTAGACCTTAAACTCTAAACCCTTAAACCTAAAACCTAAACACTTAACCCTAGAACCTAGACCATAAACTCGAAATCATAAACATTGGACCCTAAATCATAAACCATAAACCTTACATCTTAAACGCTAAACCCTAAACCTTGAACCCTAAACACTAAACACTAAAGCAATTACCCTAAACCCTAAACCCTAAATCCTAGACCCTAAACCCTAGACCCTAAACCCTAGACCCTAGACCCTAGACCCTAGAGCCTAAACTCGAAACCCTAGACCATAAACGCTAAACCCTAGACCCTAAACCCAACACTCGAAACTCTAAATCCTAAACCCTAATCACTAAACCCAAGACCCTAAACCCTAGAACCTAAATCCTAAACCCTAAGCCCTAAATCCTAAATCTCAAACCCTAAACCCTAAACCCTAAACCCTAAATCCTAGACCCTTCACCATAAGCACTAAACCCAAACTCTAGACCTTAGAACATAAACCCTAAACTTCCAACTCGAATCCCCAAAACTCTAAACCCTAAACCCTAGACCCTGAACACCAAAACCCAAGACCTGAAACCCTAAAACCCTAAACCCTAAAGCCTAAACCCTAAACCCGAAACCCTAAACCCTAAACCCTAAACCCTAACCTCTAAGCCCTAAAACCTTAATCCTAAACCCAAAAACCCTAACCCCTAACCCCTAAACCCTGACCCTAAACCCTAAAAGCTAAACCCTAAACCCTATACCCTAAAACCCGAAACCCTAAACTCTAAACACTAAACCCTAAACCCTAAACCCTACACCCTAGACCCCAAACCCCAAACCCTAAACCCCAGACCCTAAACCCTAGACACTAAACCCTAAAACCTAAACCATAGACCCTAAATCCTAACCTTTAGACCCTAAACCCTAAAACCTGAGCCCGAGACCTTAAACCTGAAACCCTAAATACTAGACCTTAAACCCTAAAACCTAAACCTAAATCCTAGAATAGAAACCTTAAACCCTAGACCCTAAACCCTAGACACTAAACCCTAAACCCTTAACCCTAGACCCTAGACCCTAGACCCTAATCCCTAAACCCTAGTCCTTAAACCCTAAACCCTTAACCCTAAAACCTGAACACTAAACCCTAGAACCAAGACCATAAACTGGAAACCGTAAACATTAGACCCTAAATCCTAAAGCCTAAACCTTAGACACTAAATGCTAAACCCTAAACCCTAAACTCTAAACCCTAAACCCAATACCCTAAATTGTAAACCCTAGACCCTAAACCGTACACCCTGGACCGTAGAGCCTAAACCCTAAACCTTAGATACTAAACCCTAAACCCTAGATCCTAAACCCTAAACCCTAGACCCTAAACCCTAAATGCAAATCCATAAATCCTAAATGCTAATCCCTAAACCCAAGACCCTAAACCCTAGTACCTAAACCCTAAACCCTAAGCCCTAAATCCTAAATCCTAACCCTAAACCCTAGACCCTTAACCCTAAGCCCTAAAGAATAAACCCTAGACCTTAGTACTTAAACCCTAAACTCCAATCCCTAAACCCGAAACCCAAAACCCTAAACCCTAAACCTTAAACCCTGAACCCCGAACACTGAACCCTAAACCCTAAACTCTAAGCCCTAGAACCCGAAATCCTAAATCCAAAAACCTTAAACACTAAACCTTAAACCCTAAAACATAGACCCTAGACCCTAAACACCTAAACATTAAAACATAAACCCTAAACCGTAAAACTTATACCCTAAACCCTAAACCCTAATCCCTAACCCTAAACCCTAATAGCTAAACCATAAACCCTAAACCCAAAACCCTAAAACCTTAAACCCTAAACACTAAACACTAAACCCTAAACCCTAAACCCTAAACCTTAAACCATAAACTCTAAACCCTAAACCCTAAACCCTAAAACCTAAACCCTACACCCTATACCCCATACCCCAAACCCCAAACCCTAAACCCTAGACCCTAAACCATAGACACTAAACCCTAAAACCTAAACCTTAGACTGTACCCCTAAACTTTAGACCCTAGACTCTAAACCCTAAAAGTTGAAACCTGAACCTTAGACCTTAAACCCTAAACGCTAAATACTAGACCCTAAACCCTAAACCCTAGACCCTAAACACTAAACCCTAGACCCTAAACCCTAAACTCTAAACCCTAACCCATAAACCCTAAACCCTAGACCTTAGACCTTAAAACCTAAACCTTACACCTTAGACCCTAAACCCCAAACCCTAAACCATAGACCCTAAACCCTAGACAATAAACCCTAGACCCTACACCCTAGACCCTAGACCTTAAACCCTAAAACCTGAATCCTAGACTTTAATCCCGAAACCCTAAATACTAGACCTTAAACCCTAAACCCTAAACCCTAAACCCTAAAACCTAAATCCAAATCCTAGAACACAACCCTAAACCCTAGACACTAAACCCTAAACCCTACACACTACACCCTAGACCCTAAACCCCAAACCCTAGACCTTAAACCTTAAACCCTAAACCCTAAACCCTTAATTCTAAAACCTAAACACTAAATCCTAAACCCTAGACCATAAACCCGAAATTGTAAACACTAGACCCAAAATCCTAAACCCTAAACCTTAGACCCTAAACACTAAACCCTAAACCCTAAACCCAAAATGCTAAATCGTAAACCCTAAACCCTAAATCCTAGACCCTAAACCCGAAACCCTAAACCCTAGACCCTAGACCCTAGAGACTAAACCCTAAATCCTAAACCCTAGACCCAAAACCATAAACCCTAAACCCTAAACCCTAAGCCTTATATCCTAAACCCTAAACCCTACACCCTTACCCCTAAACCCTACACCCTTAACCCTAAGCCTTCAACCCTTAACCCTAAGCCTTCAACCCTTAACCCTAGACCTTAAACTTAAAACCTAAACTCCAAACCCTAAACCCAAAACTCTAAACCTTAAACCCTAGACCCTAGACCCTAGACCCTAAACCCTAAACCATAGACCCTAAGCCCTAAACCCTAGACCCGAAACCCTAAACCTTAAACTCTAAACCCAAAACCCAAAACCCTAAACCCTAAACCCTAAACCCTAAACCCTGAACTCTAGGCCCTAGAACCCTAAATCCTAAACCAAAAAACTTAAACCTTAAACCATAATCCCTAAAACTTAAACCCTGAACCCTAGACCCTAAACCCTAAACCCCAAACACTAAACCTTAAAACCTAAACCCTAAACCCTAAACACTAAACCCTAAACTCTAAAAACCTAAACCTGAAACCCTAAACAATAAACAATAAACCCTAAACCATAAACGCTAAATCCTATACCCTAACCTCTAAACCCTAGACCCTAAACCCAAAACCCTAGAGCCTAGACCCTAAAACCTAAACTTTAGACTTAAGACCCTAGACACTAAACCCTAAAACCTTAACCCTAGACCCTAGATCCTAAACCCTAGGCCCCAAACACTACACGCTAAACCCTAAATCCTAAACCCTAGACACTAAACCCTAGACCCTAAACCCTAAACCCTAAACCCTAAACTCGAAAACCCTAAACCCTAAACCTTAGACCCTATACCCTAAACTGAAGACCCTAGACCCTAAAACCTAAACCTTACACCCTAAACCCCAAACCCCAAACCTTAAACCTCATACCCTAAACCCTAGACACAAAACCCAAAAACCTAAACCCTAGACCCTAAACCCTAAACTTTAGACCCTAAACCCTAAAACCTGAGCGCTAGACCCTAAACCTGAAACCCTAAATACTAGACCCTAAACCCTAAACCTTAAACCCTAAAATCTAAATCTAAATCCTAGAACAGAAACCGTAAACCCTAAACCTTAAACCGTAGACACTAAACCCTAAACCCTAAACCCTAAACCCTAGACACAAGACCCTAGACCCTACACCCTAAACCCTAAACCCTAGACCTTAAACCCTAAACACTAAACCCTTAACCCCAAAACATAAACACTAAACCTTAAACCCTAGACCATAAACCCGAAACCATAAACACTAGACCTTAAATCCTAAATCCTAAACCTTAGACCCTAAACGCTGAACCCTAAACTCTAAACTCCAAACTCTAAACCCAATACCCTAAATCTTAAACCCTAAACCCTAAACCCTAGACCCTAAACCCTAGACCGTAAACCCTAAACCCTAGAGCCTAGACCCTAGAGCCTAAACCCTAAACCTTAGATCCTAAACCCTAAACCCTAGACCCTAAACCCTAAACCCTAGACCCTAAACCCTAAACGCAAAACCATAAATCGTAAATGCTACTCCCAAAACCCTAGACCCTAAACCCTAGAACCTAAACCCGAAACCCTAAGCCCTAAATCCTAAATCCTAACCCTAAACCCTAGAACCGTAACCCTAAGCCCTAAACCATAAACCCTAGACCTTAGAACTTAAACCCTAAACCCTAAGCCCTAAATCCTAAACCTTAAACCATGAACCTCGAACCCTGAACCACAAACCCTAAACCCTAAACTCTAAGCCCTAAACCCAAAATCCTAAATCCAAAAACCGTAAACACTAAAACTTAAACCCTATAACTTTGACCCTAGACCCTAGACCCTAGACCCTAAACATGTAAACCTTAAAACATAAACCCTAAACCATAAAACTTAAACCCTAAACCCTAAACACTAATCCCTAACCCTAAACCCTAATAGCTAAACCCTAAACCCTAAACCCTAAACCCAAAAACACTAAACCCTAAACCCTAAACACTAAACCCTAAAACCTAAACCCTAAACCCTAAACCCTATACCCTAAACCCTAAACCCTAGAACCTAAACCCTAGATCTTAAACCATAAAACCTAAAGCCTTCCCCCTAGACCCCAAACCGGAAACCCGAAACCCTATACCCTAGACCCTAAACGATAGACACTAAAGCCTAAAACCTAAACGGTAGATCCTAAACTCTAAACTTTGGTCCCTAGACCCTAGATCCTAAACCCTAAAACCTAAAACCTGAACCTTAGACCATAATCCTGAAACCCTAAATGCTAGACCCTAAACC
Organism: Senna tora; assembly: GCA_014851425.1. Classification (NCBI taxonomy): domain Eukaryota; kingdom Viridiplantae; phylum Streptophyta; class Magnoliopsida; order Fabales; family Fabaceae; genus Senna; species Senna tora. The sequence goes on along the minus strand of JAAIUW010000138.1, from coordinate 52,003 downwards.
CTAGACCCTAAACCCTAGACCCTAAACCCTACACACTAAAGCCTAGACCTTAGATTTAAAACCTAAACATTACACCTTAGGCCCCAAACCCCAAACCCTAGACCCTAGACCCTAAACCCTAGCCACTAAACCCTAAAACCTAAACCCTAGACCCTAAACCCTAGAGCCTAACCCCTAACCCCTAAACCCTAGACCTTAGACCATAAAACCTAAACCTTATACCATAGACCCTAAACCCCAAACCCTAAACCCTAGGCACTAAACCCTAAAACCTAAACCCTAGACCCTAAATCCTAGACCCTAGACCCTAAACCCTAAAACCTCAATCCTAGTCCTTAAACCTGAAACCCTAAATACTAGACCTCAAACCCTAAACCCTAAGCCATAACCCGTAAACCTAAATCCTAGACCACAACCCTAAACCCGAAACACTAAACCCTTGACGCTAAACCCTAAACCCTAAACCCTAGACCCTAGACCATAGACCCTAAACCCTAAACCCTAGACCCTAAACCCTAAACCCTAAACCCTAAACCCTAAACCCTAAACCTTAAACCCTAAACCCTAGAACCAAAACCCTAAACTCTAAACTGTAAACCTTAGACCCTAAATCCTAAACCCTAAACCCTAATTCCAAAATGCAAAACACTAAACCTTAAACCCTAAACCCTAAACCCTAAACACAATATGCTAAATTCAAAACCCTAAACCCTAGACCCTAAAGCCTAAACCCTAGACCCTGGAGCCTAAACCCTAAACCCTAGACCCTAAACCCTAAACAATAGACCCAAAACCCTAAACCCTAAACCCGAAACCCTAAATCCTAAACCCTAATCCCTAAACCCTAGACCCTAAACCCTAGACCCTAAACCCTAAACCCTAAGCCTTAAATCCGAAATCCTAAACCCTAAACCCTTAACCCTAAGCCTTAAATCCTTAACCCTAGACCTTAAACTTAAACCCTAAACTCCAAACCTTAAACCCAAAAATTCTAAACCCTAAACCCTAGACCATAGAACACAAACCCTAAACCATAGACCCTAAGCCCTAAACCCTAGACCTGAAACCCTAAACCTTAAACTCTAAACCAAAACCCTAAACCCTAAGCCCTAAACCCTAAACACAAAACCCTGAACTCTAGGCCCTAGAACCCTAAATCCTAATACAAAAAACCCTAAACCTTAAACCCTATAACATAAAACATAAACCCTAAACCCCAAACCCTAAAACATAAAATATAAACCCTAAAACCTAAACCTTAAACCTTAAATGCTAAACCTTAAATCCTAAACCCTAAACCCTAAAATCTAAAACCCTAAACACTAAACACTAAACACTAAACACTAAACCCTAAACCATAAACCCTAAACCATAAACCCTAAACCCTAAACCCTAAACTCGAAACCCTAGACCCTAAACCCTAAACCCTTAACCCTAGACCCCAAACCCTAAACCCTAAACCCTAGACACTAAATGCTAGACCGTAAACCCTAAACCCCAAAACCTACACCCTAAACCCGAAATCCTCAGCCCTAGACCCTAAACCATAAACCCTAAACCATAGACCCAAAACCCTAGACCCTAAACCCTAAACCCTAGATACTTAACAAGCAAACCCTCAACCGTAATCCCTAAACCCTAAACCCAAAACCCTAAACTTTAAACCCTGAACCCTAAACCCTAAACCCGAAATCCTAAACCCTAAACTCTAGACCCTAAGCCCTAAACCTAAACGCTAGACCCTAGACCCTAGAGCCTAAACCCTAAACCCTAGACCCTAAATGTTAAAACCCATAACCCAAAACCCTAAAACCCAAAACCTAAACCCTAAATCATAAACCCTAAACCCTAGACCCAAAACACTAGACCATATACCCCAAACCCTATACCCCAAAACTCTAAACCCTAAACCCTAAACCATAAACCCTAAACCCTAACCCTGAACCCTAAATCCTAAACCTTTAACTCGAACTGTAAACCGTAAACCCTAAAATCTAAATCCTAGACCCAAAACCCTAAACCCTAGACCCTAGACCCTAGAGCCTAAACCCTAAACCTTAGATCTCAAACCCTAAACCCTAGACCTTAAACCCTAAACCCTTGACCCTAAACCCTAAACGCAAAACCATAAATCATAAACGCTAATCCCTTAACCCTAGACCCTAAACCCTAGAACCTAAACCCTAAGCCCTAAATCCGAAATCCTAACTCTAAACCCTGAAACGTTAACCCTAAGCCCTAAAGCATAAACCCTAGACCTTTTTTTTAAACCATCAACCCTAAACCCTAAACCCTAAGCCCTAAACCCTAAACCCTAAACCCTTAACCCTGAACACCGAACCCTGAACCATAAACCCCAAACCCTAAACCCTAAACTCTAAGCCCTAGAACCCAAAGTCCTAAATCCAAATAACTTAAACACTAAACCTTAAACCCTAAAACTTAGACCCTAGACCCTAGACCCTAAACACCTAAACCTTAAAACTTAAACCCTAAATTGTAAAACTTAAACCCTAATTCCTAAACCCGAATCCCTAACCCTAAACCCTAATAGCTAAACCATAAACCCTTAACCATAAACCCTAAAACCCTAAACCCTAAACACTAAACACTAAACCCTAAATTATAAACCCTAAACCCTAAACCTTATACCCTAAACTCAAAACCCTACACCCTAAACCCTAAACCCTAAAACCTAAACCCTACACCCTAGACCCCTTACCCAAAATCCCAAACCTTAAACCATAGACACTAAACCTTAAAACCTAAAACCTGGACCGTAAACCCTAAACCCTAAACCTTAAACCCAAAAATTCTAAACCCTAAACCATAAACCATAAGCCCTAGGCCCTAAACACTAATCCTTAAAACCTACACCTTAGACCCTAAACGCAAAAACCCTAAACCCTAAACCCTAAACCCTAAACCCTAAAACCAAAACCCTAGACCCTAGACTTTAAAGCCTAAAATCTAAACCCTAAACCCTAAACCTTAGACACTAAACCCTAAACCCTAGACCATATACCTTTAAACCCTAAACCTTAAACCCTAAATGCGAAACCCTCAACCCTAAACCCAAAACCCTAACCCCTAAATCCTAAATCCTAAAACCTAAAGCCTAAACCCTAGACCCTAAACACTAAACCCTACACCCTAAACCCTAAACAATAACCCTAAACCCTAACCCTGAACCCTAAATCCTAAACCGTAAACCCTAAGCCCTAAACCCTAAATCCCAAACCCTATACCCTAAACTGTAAATCCTAGACCCTAGACCCTAGACCCTAAAACCTAAACCCCAAATCCTAGGCCACAAACATTAAACCCTAGACCCTAAGACCATGATACTAAACCCTAAAACCTAAACCCTAGACCGTAAACCCTAGACCCTAGAACCTAGACCCTAGACCCTAAACCCTAAACCTTACACCTTAAATCCTAAACCCTAAACGCTAAACCCGAAACACTAAACCCTAAACCATAATCCCGAAACCCTAAACACTATGCCTTAAATCCAAAACCGTAAACCTTAGACCCTAAACCCTACACCTTAGACCGTAAAGCCTACACCTTGAATCCTAAACCCTAAACCCTAAACACTCAACCCTAAGCCCTAAACCGTAGATCCTAAACCTTAGACCCTAAACCCTAAACCCTAGACCCTAAACTCTAATCCCTAAGCCTTAAACCCTAAAACCCTAAACCCTAATCCCTAAATCCTAACCCTAACCTTAAGCCACAAAACCCAAAACCCTAGATCTTAGACCTTAGAGACTAAACCCTAAACCTTAGACCCTAAATCCCTAAACCCTAAACCCTAAATAGTAGACCCCAAACCCTAAACCCTAAACCCAAAATCTTACACCCTAAACCCTAGACCCTAAACCTCGAAACCCTAAACCCTAAACCTTAAACCAAAAACCCTAAATCTTAAGCCCTATAAACCCTAAACACTAAACCCTAGACCCTAGACCCTAGAGGCTAAACCCTAAATCGTAGACCCTCAACCCTCAAACCCTAAACCCAAAACCCAAAATGCAAAACCCAAAACTTTAAACCCTAAACCCAAAACACTAAATCTTAAACCCTAAAACCTAAACCCTAAATTGGAAACCCTAAATCAAAAACCTTAAACCCTAGACCCTAAACTGAGACCCTAAACCCTAGACCTCAGAGCCAAAACCCTAAACCTTAGACCATAAACCCTAAAACCTAGACCCTAAACCCTAGACCCTAGACCCTAAACCCTAGACCATAATCCCTAGACCCTAAATCATAGACTCTAGACCCTAATCCCTAAACCCAGAATCTTAAACTCTAAACGCTAAACACTAGACCCTAGACCCTAAACCATAAACTCTAAACCCTAAGCCCTAAACGCTAGACCCTAGCCCCTAAACCATAAACCCTAAACCCTAAGCCCTAAACTATAAACCCTAAACCCAAAACCATAGACCCTAAACCCTAAACACCCTGTAACTACAGAATATTCCGTCTTGACACAAGTGACCTCCGCGCATGCTAGTGACGCATGGTACCACTCATCTACTACCTACGTGGCCCTCCCCCACGTCACTTCACGAAGCACCCACTTAACTAGACGAGGGAGCTCCTCGAGCATCGTGGGATGACCCACGATGCACGAGATTTTGGGTCGAGCACGACCTCCCCACACTCAGTATAAATAGACCCTCACCCCGGGGACTAAAATACGCAACACGAAGGATTACGACACCTAATCTAAGATCCCTCACACACTCTCGGTAACCTGAGCACTCTCAGACACCTGACATAAATCCTCCACACATTTGAGTTCTGTCGTTGATTCCATCAAAGCCAACCTCCGGCAAGCTCACCTCTATCCCGGAGTCCACCGCTTACACGGCTTCCAGCAGCCCTTAGAGACTCGAGCTCTCTCCCACTATGGTAACCTCGTAAGAGCGACTCGCCCGCCCGACATACCTTAGACACGTCTTGGTCGCACGCGGGCCGATACAGGTAAACCACCTTGCCTAACAGCTCTTGTAGACATCACTATGACGAACTACATGGACTTTGATCCCTTTTGAAGGGTACATAGGCACCTAAGTGCATCACCTAAGGAAAAGTCCCCATCATTAAGACCCCTTGCGGTCATAATTACGAATTACACTTGACTGGGCCAAAAAGGAAAGTTACAGAGGCGCCCACTGCGGGGCTTATTCAGACCATTGCATTGCGCACTCTGCCGCTAAACGACATTTCTTTTTTGGGGAGTAGGACTATATACCTTACGCTTAGAAGCCCATGCATTTTTTTCCATCATGTTTATAGGATATAATATAGCATGATCAACTGGAACGCCGCCACAGCCACGACCGGCGCAAGCGCTCTAAGGCGCAGCACAAGGAACCGGCAGGGAACGGCCGAAGCAGTCACTACCGAAGCAGGTGGATCAAACACAACCCAGCCTCAAAGCACATCGATGACGCAGGTAGCTGTTGCGGAAACTGTGGTCCAGAACCCGGCACTTGGAGAGGAAACTTGCCCTCAACACCCGTATGGCATGCCACACGTTCCTTGCAAACCAGCGGTCGAGAAACAGCAGAGCCAACAAGGAACCCACGGGACGTAGAGATCACCCACCTCGAGGCAGAAGTAGTGTCCCTACGCCAACAGCAGGGAGAGGAGAATAGGAACCTTGCCAGTGAACGTGAACACCCAACTACCATCAGTGCCAGATGGCACAAGGGCGGGGACCTCCAGCGACCCTACCAACCTTCCTGCAATATAGTTCGGGACCTTACCAATGGAATTCACACGATTGTCGCTAACAGCAGCAGCGCCTCCAGCAGTGATCCCACTTGGACCAGCTATGATCGCCGGACAAGCAGCACGACCTGCTACTAGCTATCTGCAACCACAAATCCCTCACTACCCTCCGGGATCCTAACTCCACATGCCATGGACGGCAACCTGCAACCCATACACTGCCTGCGGCGCAAATGCTTACCGGTGGCCCATGCTCGACTTCCAGGGAAAGGGGAGACATCCTTTTACCCAGCAAATCATGAACGAGCACGTGCATATGGGCTTCAAGATGCCCTTCCACATAGAACTTTACGGCGGAGAAATCGATCTACGGGATCACCAGAACACCTTCAACTCGGCTATGTCGATATTAGGTATGACTGATGACCAACAGTGCCGGGTCTTCTCATTAACCCTGAAAGAGGCCGCCCTAAGGTTGTTTTCACTGCTGCCCACCAATTTGATCCACAGCTTCGAACAGTTGGCACAAAACTTCCTTACACAGTTCACCAGCAGCAAGGAATACCAAAACATTGAAGACTGCTTCATTGGTTTCCATAAAGAGGAAAGAGAAAGCCTACAAGCCTTTCTGGCCCGTTTTACCAAACTCTCGCTCCAATTCCGAGGCCTTCAGGACGTCGTCACCATCTTCGTCATAAAACAAGGTCTTCGATGCTCGCAGTTCTATGGGGAGATCAACAGATGCCCCGTCTCCACCTTATAGGAGCTAATGGACCGTGCAGAATAGTTCAACCAGGAGGAGAACGCACAAATCACCAAGGACAAGATGAGGAAGTTCCTGATAAGCAGGGCCCACATGGAACAAGCGTAGAAGAAGAAGGAAAAAACGGTGACAGAAAACCAAGCTCCCAAGGAGAAGAACAACAGGAAGAGATCACCTCCTCGACCACGAAGGCCTCCTAGAGGATGGTTCACAAGCTACACTCCCCTCAACAAATCCCATGTTGGGGTACTGGAAGACATTTATCACTAAGACATGCTCAGCTTTCCCTTACAGGTCAAGAGGCAAAAAATGGTAAAACCAGTAGACAAGTCCAAATACTGTCAATTCCATAAGGATTACGGGCATGAAACCAACAACTGCATCCAACTGAAGGATCAGATCGAAGACCTAATCCGAAAGGGACAGCTCGGTAGATTCATCAAAGAAGAAAGCAGGGCCAACGCAGAACAGCCACGAGAGGCCAACGATGAAACACCTACTCGTGGGGTCATCAACGTCATTGCAGGCAGTCTGCAGAGAGGAACTTCCTCGTCACCACAAAGCAAGAAAAGAGTAGAACGCTCCATTCTTACCCTCAACTACGCTCCTAAACACAAAAAGGGGAGTGAGCCTAAGGGAGACCCCATCAGATTCGATCTCACCAACCTAGAGGGACCGGTCCACGACGACCCCATGGTGGTGACGGCCATAACCGCCAACTACGAAGTCAAGAGAGTCTTGATCGACCAAGGATCCTCGGCCGACGTCCTCTACTTCGACAATTTTGAAAGACTCGGGTTGAACGAAGCCAGCATAAGGCCATTCCCCGGCATACTCATAGGGTTCTCAGGAGCCCAGGTTCCAGCAGAAGGAATCATCACCACCCGAACAACCATGGGCACCCTACCAAAGGCCGCTAGCCTTGATGTAGACTTCATCATCGTCTGGGAGCCATCAACATACAATGCAACTTTAGGGCAACTGTCCCCAAACAAACTCAGGGTTGTAGTGTCCACAACACAGCTCACGATGAAATTCCCAACACCCCATGGGGTTGGAGAAATCTTGGCGGACCAGAAACTTGCGCGAGTATGCTACGCAGCGAGCCAACCAAGACCGTCAAGGTCGCCCGCCTTGGTCCCGGAGAAATACGCGATGAACCCCCCGAGGTTATAGAATCGGGAGGGAAGAAACTAGAGTCCGCCCGTTCGGACCAGACCTCCGCCTAAAACCCCGAACACACTTTGCGTTCTCACACCACTTTTAAGTCAAGTCACACACGTCTCTTTATTTCAAATTTAGGATTTACTTTCAGCCTGACTAAGGCCGGCCTGACCTAGGCCATCCGAATGTAATCATCTTGTTTACTTTTAGCCTGACTAAGATTTGCCCGACTGAGGCTGCACGAATGTAACCATTTTGTCTATTATTTAAGTCTTCCAATTTGACAACAGACAAGGCTTCAAATTTGCAAATTACTCGCGTAAGTCCTATCCCAGGACAACGAGCCGATCGCCCAAAGAAACGCTAAGCGCCTCCAGGGCCAAGCTAATGTCTCCCCTAGCAGCGTGGTAAAAACCCCTTGGGTGCTAAAAACACAATACGAAGGTTGGACAAGACCATGCCGGCAAACCATGTACAAATTGTCCTGATCACACGGTAATCATGCAAAAAATCTTTTTACCCAGACGTAAAGAGATAACCACGAAAAGAGAGACTGCAATCACTCACGACCTTTTGCCCTGAAGTAAAAAGTGGAAACTCTTAAAAAATCATTCTCATTAGATGTCAAAAATGAGAGGGCGTCCGCCCATTACAAAGGGTAAAACACCCTGAAAAATACGTAAACCTATTCTTGGGCGTCTCCAAGATCTTCAAAGGCCTTAGCCCCAGAGGCTCCGCACAGCCGATACCTTCTGACGACCCCCGCCTGGTCGCTTCAGCAAGCTGCTGAGAAGTAGGTCCAATCGCTAGAGCTCGCCCGCCGATTCGAGACAACACATGGTGCTGCACCAAGCGGTCGGTCAGCTGACGAAGATAACCAAGATTCAACGGAGGATCTGTTTCCATTTGACCGCGAAGCTCACCATCAAAACACTCCAGAGAAAGATGCAAGGAAGCCACCCACTCTGCTGAAAACTTCTCCTTGCGGAGACGCTCGAGTTGCTCGACGGACAAGAGCATGCCATACATCCTCTGCACTGACAACTCCCCCTGGGGATCAGCGACGTCGGCAACTTTCTCCTCGGCCGCTAGCCAGCCAGAAAGGTTCTCGGAAGCACGAGCCTCCGCACTCCGTAAAGCTTCGCGGAGAGAATGCAACTCTTGCTGATGACTCTCAGCGTCCTCCCGGCGGACGACCAGCTCCTTGGGAGTCTTCTCCAACTCCGAGCGAAGGAGCGTAACCTCGGAAGGATGTCTAGCATCAGCCTTAAGACGGGCCACCTCTTAAGCCAAGGACTTAACCTTGCGTCCTTGATCCTCACACTGCAGCTACTTAGCGGACAGCTGCCCACGCATGTCCGCCAACCTGTTCTGGAAGACCTCCAAAGCCAGAATTTAGGAGGAAGTAACACCGACGAACTGATGTCGGTTGAGACGGATCTCCCCTAGTAAAAAGGCAATGTCAGGAATGCTAAGAATAAAACAAAATGAGCACAACACCAGGATAATGGAGCTCACCACATGCTTCTCCGACTCAAAACCAACTTGATGGAAGTGAGCCAGGGCCCAAGCAACCCGGCTGAAGCCTCGAACAACATGATTCAGGGGAGAAGTGCCCAGCCCCCTGGCTCCGCTCACCCGCATCTCCACAGGGAAGCCCATGCCCTATTCCACCAGATCAAAAGGCAATCCCCCCTCCGGTGGCCCAAGGGGTTCAGAAGGGCCGATGATCGACCCCAGGACAAGATCTTTTGTGGCAACCGATTGACTCACCACGGGAGAATCACCAACAGACTCCTCAACGACCACTTTGGCCCTCTTAGCGGTAGGCTGATCGACCCCCTGAATGGGGCTCAGGACGGGAGGACGAGTTGATAGAATCACCCTCATAGATGATTGACGAACAGGAGCGGAAGTGGGAATAGAGGTAGGAACAGAGGCAGGAACAGAGGCTGGGACAGAGGTTGAAACAGCACCATCCGTTAGAACGTCCACTTGTACAACCTCCTGGTCAGAACTCCGCCATACCACCTGCGAAGACAACCTTAACTCCACCCCGGAAGACCGTTTCTTGAACCGTCCTTCTTTGCCCTTAGGCAACTCTATCGTAGAAGCTCCTTTCCTTTCCCCCTCCCAGGGTCTACTCGCGGACGCTTTGAAGACACTCCTGCCGATGGTCTCTCTCGGAACACGGAGGTACGGAAAGTCGTCCTTCCCTCTCACCACCAGCAGGTACCACAGCAGGGACATCGGCCGTTACCTCCGGAGAAAGACTCTATTGACCGTTTTTCTTCCAACTACTTCGACCGACGTCGCGAGTACGGCTAAGAGGTGGAGGAGTCAGAGAAGAAGAAGGAAGATCGTTCAAATCAGTAAAGTCGAACGGGTAGAAGCTATAATCGTCACCACCAACCATTGCAAAAGCCCGACGAAAGCAAATAGAAGGAAGAAGGGGCAGGAATCAGAGCGAGCAAAGCAAAGGCGAGGAAAACAGTGGCAACAAAGAAAGGCAAATCCATATGTAAAGTCACTAACTTTCGAATGCTAGACATTTATAGAATACCCATAAGCGAAATGATTCAAAATCCATAGCCCCCTCGTATCCCGCAACGGATGCAATTTATTATCCTCCACAACTAGGTCCAACTACAACCGCTCACCTCCACCGAACACGTGGAGAGGAAGAATGGCCAAGATTTGCCGCCATGGCAATAGAAACCAAAAGACTGAAAAACCCTTGTGAGTTCAAGAGTCACCTGGAGACGCCTAAGGGTCTTTTCGGACAAGTGCTCGGCTCAGGCTATTGATGGCTGCCCTCGGAAACGAACCTGGATTTAATGAAGGAGAAACGACGGCAAAAACACTCAACGCCAGAGGCACTCGATAAGCTCTGACGCGTGGCACCTGCAGCAAGCCCGCTCCCTCAACAGGCAACTCTCAGCAAGAAATTTCGTCAGCTACTAACCGTGATCGAACTCGACCAGAGGAGAGTCCTCCGAATATGACCACGTAGCCCCTGACCGTCGGATTTCTCGCACCGAACCACAAAGGGTATTCCGGGAAATGCCCCTCCGAGCAATGATGACTCCACCTCGGTAAGTCGCGTACTTTCTGTAGAGACGGCTAGAAAACTTGCTGAGGAAGTCAAGCAGTCACCCACTCTAAGCAGGACGCGTGTCACCTCCCATATATCTCCCTTTCGGCAGAACGAAACGAAGGACACTGCTCTCGCATGCCGGACGATCGGCACAGAGCAACTTCGACCTTGCGCGGGCAAGCCCTCCCGTGTTCTGATGCAAAGAAAATTTCTATGTGACTTACAGACGAGGGACCTTAAGTCCACGGCCGTCCCACACCCGTAGACTTGGGGGACTTATGTAACTACGGAATATTCCGTCTTTGGACACGTGGTGTTAAGCTTCTAGAAACCTGGCCTCCGCGCATGCTAGCGACGCGTGGCACCACTGACCTACTACCTACGCGGCGCTCCCCACGTCACTTCACGAAGCACCCACTTAACAAAACGTGGGAGCTCCTCGAGCATCGTGGGACGACCCACGATGCTCGACATCGTGGGTCGAGCACGACCTCCCCAAACTCAGTATAAACAGACCCTCACCCGGGGGACAAAAATACGCAACACGAAGGATTGCGATACCCAATCTATAATCCCTCACACCCTCTCGGTGACCGGAGCACACTTAAAGACCACACATTAATCCTTCACACATCTGAGTTCTGTTCTAGGTTCCATCAGGGCCAACATCCGGCAAGCTCAGCTCCATCCCGGTGTCCACCGCTTACAGGGCTTCCAGCAGCCCTTAGGGACTGGAGCTATCTCCCACTAAGGCAACCTCGTAATAGCGGCTCGCCCGCCCGGAGTACCTTAGACACGTCTGAGACGAAAGCGGCCCAATATAGGTAACCCACCTTGCCTAACGGCTCTTAAGACATCACCATGACGAATTACGTGGATTTTGATCCCTTTCGAAGGGTACGTAGGCACCCAGGAGCATCACCTAAGGACAAGTACCCCATGGTTAAGACCCCCTGCGATCCTAATTACAAATTAAAATTGTCTGATCCAAAAACGACAGATACAAACCCTAAACTGTAGACCATAAACCCTAAACCTTAAACCCTAGACACCAAACCATAAAACCTAAATCCTAAACACTAGATCATAGACCCTAAACCCTAAACCCTAGACCCTAAACCGTAAACCAGAAACCCTGAACCCTAGACCCTAGATCCTACAATCTATACCCAAATCCCTAGTCGTTAAACCCTAATCCACTAAACCCTAAATTCGAAACCCTAAACCCTAAGCCCTAAGGACTAAACCCTAGACCCTAATCCCTAAATCCTAGACGCTAAACACTAAACCTTAAACCCTAAACCCTAAACCTTAAACCCTAAGCCCTAAACCATAAACCTGAAACACTAAACCCTAAACCCTAAGCCCTAAGCCCAAAACCCTAGACCGTAACCATAAACCCTAAGCCCTAGACCATAAACCCTAGACCCTAACCCCTGAACCCCAAACCGTAAACCGTAAACCTTAGACCCTAACCCCTAAATCGTAAACCCCAAAACCAAAACCCTAAACCATAAGGCCTGGACCTTAAACCCTAGACCCTAATCCTTAAACCCTACACCCCGAACTCTATACCTTAGACCCTAAACCCTAAACACTAATCCATAAACCCTAAACGCTAAACCCTAAACCCTAAACTCTAAACCCCAAACGCTAAACCATAAGGCCTGGACCTTAAACCCTAGACCCTAGACCCTAGACCCTAAACCCTAAACCCTAAAACCTAAACCCTAAACCTTAAACCTTAGACCCTAAACCTTAAACCCTAAATCATAAACCATAAACCCTAAACCCTAAACCATAGGCCCTAGACTCTAAACCCTAAATGCTAAACCCTAAACCCTAAACCCAAACACCCAAAACCCTAAACCCTAAACCCTAAACCTTAGATCCTAAACCCTAGACCCTAAACCCTAAACCCAAAACCCAAAACCCGAAAACCTAAACCCTAAACCTCATACCCTAAACCCTAAACAAGAAACCCTAAACCCTAACCCTAAACAATAAATCCTAAACGCTAAACCGTAAACCATAAACTGTAAACCCTAAACCATAAACCCTAAACCCTATACCCTAAACTCTAAACCCTAGACCAACAACCCTAAATGCTAGACCCTAGAGCCTAAAACCTAAAACCTAAATCCTAGACTAGAAACCTTAAACCCAATATCCTAAATTCTAGACACTAAACCCTAAAACTTGAACCCTAAACCCTAAACCCTAGACACTAGACCCTAGACCCTAAACCCTAAACCCAAGACCTTAAAACTTAAACCCTAAACCCTAAAGCCTAAACACAAAACCCTAAACCATAAACCGTAAACCCGAAACCCTAAACACTAGACCCTAAACCCTAGTCCCTAGACCTTAAACCCTTAACCCTGGACCCTAAACCCCAAATCCCAAACCCTAGACCCCAAACCTTCAACCCTAAACCCTAAACCCTAAACCTTGGACCCTAGACCCTAAACCCTAATCCCTAAACCCTAAACCCTAAAAACCTAAACCCTAAACACTTAATCCTAAATCCTAGCCCTAACCTTAAACAAAAAAACCCTAAACCCTAGACCCCAGAGAGTAAACCCTAAACCCTAGACCCTAAACCCTAAACCCTAGACCTTTAACCTTAAATCCCTATATGCTAAACCCTAAACCCTAAACCCAAAATCCTAAACCTAAAACTCTAAACCCTAAGCCCTAAACAATATACCCTAAACCCTAAACCCTAAACCCTAGACCCTAGACTCTAGACCCAGAACCCTAGACCCTAAACCTAGAAACCCTAAACCCTAAACCCTAAACCCTAAACTCTAAACCCTAAACCCTAAACCTAAAACCCTAAATCCTAAACCTTAAACCATAAACTGTAGATCTTAGACCTTAGAGCCTAAACCCTATACCGTAGACCCTAAACCTAAAACCAAAACTCTAAACCCTAAACCCTAAACACAAAACCCAAAACCCTAAAACCTAAACCCTAAACCCCAGACCCTAAACTCTAATAGTGTAAATCCTAAACCCTAAACCCTAGACCCTAGAGCCTAAACCCTAAACCCTAGACCATAAACCTTAAAACCCTAGATGCTAGACCCTAAACCCTAGACCATAAATCCTGAACCCTAGACCCTAAACCCAAAACCCTAAATCCTAAACCCTAAATGCTATACCCTAGACCCTAGACCCTAAACCATAACCCCTAAACCCTATGCCCTAAAACCTAGACCCTAAACCATAAACCCTAAACCTTAATCCCTAAACTCTAAATCATAGACCCTAATCCGTAAACCCTAGACCCTATACCATAAACACCCTAAACCCTAAATCTTAAACCCTAGACACTAAACCCTAAACCCTAAACTCTAAGCCCTAAACCCAAAACCCTAAACCCTAGTCCCTCAATGCTAAACCCTAGACCATAAAACTTAAACCCTAAACCTTAGACCATAAACCATAAACTCTAAACCCTAAACCCTGGACCCTAGACCCAAAACCACAAACCCTAAGCCCTACGCCCGAAACCCTAAACCCTGGACTATAAACCCTAGAACCTAGACCCTAAACCCTAAACCCTAAACCCTAGACACGAAACCCTAAAACCTAAACCCTAAACCCTAGACCCGAAACCCTAAACCTTAGACCCGAAACCCTAAACCTTAAACCCTAGACCATAAACCCTAAACCCTTAACGCTGAAATCTAAACACTAAACCTGAAACCCTAAACCCTAATCCCTAAATCCTAAACCTTAAAACCTAGACCCAAGACCCTAGACCCTAAATCTTAAACCCTAGAACCTATAACCTAAACCCTAAACCCTAGACCTTAGACCATAAACCCTAAACCCTAAACCCTAGTCCCCAAATCCAAAACTCTATAACCTAAACCCTAAACCCTAAACCCTAGACCTTAAACCCTAAGCCATAATCCTCAAACCTTAAACCTTAAAACCCTAAACTATAAACCATAACCCTAACAATAACCATAAAACCCTAAACCCTAAACCATAGACACTAGACCCTAGAGCCTACACCCTAGACCATAAACCCTAGACCCTAGACCTAAGAGCCTAAACACTAAACCCTAGACCCTAAACCCTAAAATCCTAAACCCTAAACCCAAAACCCTAAACTCTATATCCTATGCCCTAAACCGTAAACGCTAAACCCTAAACCCTAAACCCTAAACCCTAAACCCTAAACCCTAAACTATGAAATCTAAACCCTAAACCTTAAACTCTAAACCTAAAACCTTAAACCCTAAACCCTAAGCACTAAACCTTATATCAAAAACCCTAAACCTTAAACCCTAGCCCTAAACCGAATACCGTAAACGGTAAATTGAGAACCGTAAACTCTAAAATTCAAACTCTAAACCCGAAAACCTAAACCCTAAATCCTGAACCCTAAACCCTAACCCCAAAATTTTAAACCATAAACCCTAAACCTAAAACCCACATCCTAAACCCTAAACCCTAAACATGAAACTGTAAACTTTAAACCCTAAACCCCAAAACCTAATCCCAAATTCCTATAACCTAAACCCTAAACCCAAACCATAAACCCTAAACCCGAAATTCTAAACCTCAAACCCAAAATCCTAAACCCTAAAACCTGAACAATAAACACTCACAATAAACACTAAACCCTAAAAGCCAAACCCTAAACCCTAAATCCTAATTCCTAAACCCCAGACTCTAAACCCTAAACCTGATACCTTAACCCTAAATGTAAAACCCTAAACCTTAAATCCTAAATCCTAATTCCTAAACCCTAGACTTTAAACCGTAAATCCTAAACCCTAACCTCAAACGCAAAACCCTAAACACTAAGTCCCGAAGAATAAACCCTAAACCTAATCCCTAAATCCTAAACCTATAACCCAAAATCCTAAATCCTAAACTACAAACCCTAAATGCTAAATCACAAACCCTAAACACTAAACCTTGAAGCTTAGACCCTAAACCCTAAACCATAAAAACAAAGCCCTAAACCCTAAATGCTAAAAGCCAAAATCCTAAGCCCCAAACCCCAAACCCCAATCCCTAAACCCCAAACCATAAACATCGAATACTAAACCTTAAACCCAGAACTATAACCCTTAAACCCTAAACCCTAAACCCCAATCCCCAAAACCCTAAACTAAAAATTGTAAACCCTAAACCTTAAATACTAAACCCTAAACCCTAAACCACAACCTTTAAACCCCAAACCCTGAACCCTAAATCCTAAACCCTAAACCATAAACTCGAAACTATAAATTGTAAACCCTAAACCTAATTCTCTATACCCTAAACCCTAATCCCAAAATCCTAAATCCTAAAGCCCAAACCCTAAACCCAAAGCCCTAAACCCTAAGTCAAAAACCCCAAACTCTAAACCCTAAACCCTAAATGCTAAATCCCAACCACTAAACCCTAAACCCTAAATTATTTAACAAAAACCATAAACCCAAAACCATAAACAATAAACCCCAAACCCTAAACCCAAAATTGTAAACCCTAATTCTCAAATCCTAAACCCTAAACCTTAAACCCTAAATTTTAAACCATAAACTCAAAACCCTAAATCCATAAACCTTAAACCCGAAACCCAAAACCCTAAATCCTGAACCCTAAACCCTAAACCCTAAACCTAAAACTCTAAACCCCAAACCCTAAACCCTAAACCCTGAACTCCAATCCCCAAACCCTAGACCATAAACTCGAAACCCGAAACCCGAAACCCAAAACCCCAAAACCTAAATCCTAAATCGTAAACCCCAAACCCTAAGCTCAAAACACAAAATCCTAAATCCCAAACCCCAAACCATAAATCTTAAACATTAAACCCTAAACCCAAAATCCTAAACCCTAACCCTTAAATTCCAGATCTTGAACACTAAACCCAAAACCTTAAACCATAAACCCAAAAGCTAAAATCGAAAAACCCAAACCCTAATCCCAAATCCTAAACACTAAACCCTAAACATGAAACTGTAAAATTTTAACCCTAAACCCCAAACCTCATTCCAAAACCCTATACCTTAAACCCCAAACCCAAACACTAAAACCTAAACCCTCAACCCGAAATCCTAAACCCCAAACCCAAAATCTAAAGCCTAAGACCTGAACAATAAAGCCAAAACCTAATACCCAAAATCCAAAATCCTACACCCCAAACCCTAAACCCTAAATGCTAAATGCAAAACCCTAAACACGAAACCTTAAACCCTAAACCATAAACCCAAAACCCTAAATCCCAAACCCAAAACCCCAAACCCTAGACCCTAAACCCTAAACCCTAAACCCTAAATCCTAAATCCTAAACCTTAAACATTAAATCCCAAACCCAAAATACTAAACCCTAAACCCCAAATCTTAAACCATAAACTCAAACCCTAAACACTAAATCCCATACCCTAAACCATAAACCCAAAACCCAAAACCCTACACCGTAAATAAGAAACCTTAAACTCTATTTAAAAAACCATAAACCCTGAACCCTAAACACTAAACCATAAACCCAAAATCTTGACCCCTAAACCCAAGACCTAAATCCTAAACCCTAAACCCAAAACCTAAGCCTAAAGTGTAAACCATAAATCCCAAACCCTAAAGCCAAAACCCTATACCCTAAACTGCAAACCCTAATCCCTAAATCCTAATTCCTAAACTCCAAACTCTAAACCCTTAACCCTAAACGCAAAACCCAACACCCTAAGCCCTGAACACCAAACCCTACACCTTAAACCGACAACCCTAAATCCTATATCCTATACCACAAAACCTAAACCCTAAAACCTCAATGCTAAATCCCAACCATAAATACTAAACCCTAAAGCTTACATCTTAAACCCTAAACTCGAAACCCTAAATCCCAGAGCCAAAATCCTAAACCCCAAACCCTAAACCCTAAACCTCAAATACTAAACCCTAAACCCTAAACCCTGAACTTCAACCCCAAACCCTAACCACTAAACCCCAAACCCCAAAACCCAAAACCGAAAACTATAAACTGTAAACCTTAAACCCCAAACCCTAACCCATAACCCCTAAACCCTTAATCCTAATCCTTAAATCTTAAACCCTAAGCCCTCAACCTTGAACCTAAACCCAAAACCCTAATGGCTAAATCTTAAACCCTAAACACTAAACCCTAAATCATAAACTCAAAACTTTAAATTGTAAACCCTAAATCCCAAACCATAAACCCTAAACCCTAAACCGACCCCAGACCCCAGACCCTAAACCCCAATCCCTATACCCTAAACCCCAATCCCAAAATCCTAAAGCCTAAACCCTAAATCTTAAACCCTAAACCCTAAACACCAAACCCTTAGCCCAAAATCCCAAACCCTAAACCCTAAACCTAATCCAGAAACCCAAAACCCTAAACCATAAATCCCAAAGCCTAAACCCTAAACCCCAAACCTTAAACCATGAACTCCAAACCCTAAGCCCTTACCGCAATCCCAAACACTAAACCCTAAACCCCAAA
The DNA here is from genome assembly GCA_014851425.1 of Senna tora. NCBI lineage: Eukaryota > Viridiplantae > Streptophyta > Magnoliopsida > Fabales > Fabaceae > Senna > Senna tora. Next base: position 33,754 of record JAAIUW010000138.1, on the reverse strand, counting down.
CAATAAAACAAAAACCCTAACCTTAAACCCCAAAGACTAAACCCTAAACCCTTAACCCGAAACTGTAAACTATAAACCTTAAATCAAAAACCCTATACCCTAAACCTCAAACAGCAAACTCTAAACCCAAAGCCCAAAACCCTAAACCCTAAATCTAAAATTGCAAACTTTAAACTCTAAACACAAAACTGTAAGCCCTAAACCCTCAACACTAAATCCCAAACACTAAACAATAAAGCTTAAACAATGACACATATACCAAAAACCGTAAATCCAAAATCCTAAACACTAAACCCTAAACACTAAACCCAAAACTGTAAACCCTAAATCTCATACCCTAAACCCTAAACCCTAAACTGAAAACCCTAAAACCAAAATCTGAAACCATGAACCTTAAACCCTAAACCCTAAACACTACACCCTAAACCCTAAACTGAAAACCCTAAAACCAAAATCTGAAACCATGAACCTTAAACCCTAAACCCTAAACACTACACCCTAAACCCTAAACCTAAAATCTTAAATCCTAAACCACAAACCACAAACCCTAAACCCTAAATTCTGAATCCCAAACCCTAAACACTAAACCCTAAACCCTAAGCCATAAACCCAAAACCCAAAACCTTAAATCCCAAGCCCTAAAACCCAAACCCTAAACTAAAAACACTAAGCCCTAAACCCTGAATCCTAAACCCTAAACCCAAAACCCAAAGACTAAAAACCGAAATCCTAAACCCTAAACCCAAAACCTTAAACCTTAAACCATAAACTCGAAACCCTAAACCCTAAATCCTAAACCCTAAACCTTAAACCCCAAACCCAAAACCCAAAACCACAAACCCTAAAGCACAAACCCTTAACACTAAAACATAAACCCAAAACCCTAAGCCCTAAACCATAAACCCTAAACAATAAACTCTAAATCCTATACCCAAAATGTTAAACCCTAAATCCTAAGCACCAATCCCTAAACCCTAAACACCAAACCCTAAACTCTAAACCCTAAACACCAAACCCTAAACCTTACCTGAAATTTTGTAAATATATATATTATGATTTGTATGGAAAGGGCACACTAGGCTTGGCTAGGAATTCGTTCGGGACGTAGAGTCTAGCACCTAGTGAGGAGAGGCCTAGGTCGGGACTGGTGATCCTACGATTCTAACACGTGCGCACACCGGGGGACGCCCTGGATGTTAGATAATTTTTCCTGTGCTTTATGGCGGACTGCGCTTATGTCTATTTGTCCTGTTTCATTAGATTGGTATTTTGTCTTGGGGATAAGTATTTGGTGATAGTTTATTTCAGTTGAACAGGTGTGAGATCGATCTGATATGTCGAGAGAATGGCATACATACTGTAAGCTTATTTAAAATTGTAAATTGTATGGTTTTCTGTTTTAATATTCTGTTATATTGTATGAAAGGATAACCTTGATGCATGTATGTTTATTTTGTGTGTGTGGTTGAACTATAAGAAGACGATTTTCTATATTCTTAGTATTGCAGCTGAACCACTAATGGATTTTAAAAATTGATAATCCATGGTACTGGGATTATTATCTCATTACGTTAGCGTGTTCAGATATTTAGGTACCATCTTGTGTTGGAGATCGATGTAGACTAGGTGGAGGTGCCGTTTCTAGGACACTTCTAGGTGCTGAAGGAAGTCGGCATCATATTCTGCTTTCCCATGGAGGATTTGACCTTCCCTGGAACTTAGAGAGGAATATGACTGACTACTTATATATTTTTATATTTTCATGAATTAACTATTTTTGGCTATGGTCTATGAGCCATATTAACTATTTGGGCCTGCGTGCCACCTCTGACTAGATATGTATGTATATATATGCCATAGACTAGGATGTATGCCAAAGGCGAAGGCATGGAGGGTAAGACCTCATACTATTTGCTTGGTATGCATCTATGAATGTTAGAAGCATTTCGTGGAAGTACGAGAGTGTTAAAATGTAACTTATAGTTTCTTAGGTTTAATAACGAACTGAGAGTAAGCGATCCTTGGAATACAACTTAACTTAAGTACTTTTAAAAGGAAAAAAAGAAAAAAAATTAGACCGGGTTTTAAGAGTTAAATTAAATAACCTAATACTGCACTTAAAATCAATTAAGAAACTAGGACGTTACATTCATGGTATCAGAGCACAGTTATTAGAACTCTGCTAATATGTAGGTAGAATAGCCTAACTTAAACACTGATTATATAAGCTCAAGTGGTCATGATAGTTCGAGTAACTTGAGTCTGTGTTTATGCTAGGAACCTTAGATTGTTACATATTTTCTCTATGAGCCATACTTTTCCCTATTTAGTAATATTATTGGGACTGATCACCTCAGTGATGCTCTTGTTTTGCAGAAAGCTATGGCAACTACCAGGAGAAATGCTGACAATAGGCAAACTGAAAGTTAGAGGATTCGTCAAATGATGCATGCATTTGAGATCATGGCACAAGCAATGAGGGACCAAGCCTTAGCCACCACAGAGGTGCTCTGCCAGACCCAAGAAAATCATAATGCCCCGAATCATGAGAATCAAGACAATGGGCACCAAGTGGGTAATCGCCTGAGATGCACTGAATTCCAATAGGTAAGGCCTCCGGTATTCAAGGGTACCTATGATCCAATTGTAGTTGAGGAATGGTTACGGGAATTAGAGAAACTTTTTGATGTACTTCATACCCCGGATCCACAGAAAGTAGCCTTTGCAATCTATCAACAGCAGGACGAAGCAGAGTACAGGAGGCAAGGAGCCAAACAATTACTTTAGGGTAGGAATATTCTCTTGGGCAGCCTTTAGGGAAACCTTTTTAGCGAAATACTATCCAGAAATTGTGAAGAAAGAAAAAGAGATTGAATTCGTCTAGTTAAAACAAAGTGGAAAACCTTTTGGGGAGTATTTGGCAAAGTTTTAGGAACTTGCCAGGTTCTCAACCTACTTAATACTTCAACCTGATGATGCCTAGAAGGCAGCTCAGTTTGAAGCCAGGATAGACCTAAATATAAAATCTCAAGTAGCCTCGATGGAGATTAAGAGTTATGCGGAGTTGGTGAACAAATTCGACATAATTAGTAAGAACCTCATTGATAAGGGCGCATTGACCTAGAAATTCACTAGAAAACCCCAAACCAACCTTAATGTGAGGAGAGGAAACTTCAGACCTGTCCAATGTAAAACCAGTAGCCCAACCCTATAGTGAACCGTCATCATTGTACTAAGTGTAAAAGATACCATTACCCTAATCAACTCTGCGGAAGCAACCACTGCTATCGTTGTGGGAACCCTGGACACTTCGCAAGAGTGTGCAATGCCAAGGAACCTGTGAGTTGATCCCAAACACCGGCTGTTGGAAGGGTTTATGCTCTGGATGGAGATGTCAATTGCCCGACTGAGGATCTCATAGAGGGATCCCAAACACCGGCTGTGTTAATACTTTAAACCTACCTGTTGAACCTTTATTGCATGAACTATATGTCTCAATCCCTTTAGGGAAGAGTTTGATTGCTACCCATACTTGTTTAAATTGACCAATTGAGATAAATTTTAAATTATTTCATGCCAATCTTGTCTGTTTGAATATGACCACCATAGACATTATCTTAGGGATGGATTAGTTGTTTAAGAATCGTGTTATGTCAGATTGTGCTGCTAAATCTGTGATCTACTTGAATGCATGTATATCTAGACAAAGTAAACGTAGAATTTTGAGTCTAAAGGAAAGAATTAGTTTGCTCCCAGTAGTTATGGATTACAGTGATGTTTTCCCTGAAGAGATATTCAAACTACCCCCTGAGAGAGAGATAGAGTTTACCATAGAACTTCTGCCAGGAACGTGACCCATATCCATTACACCGTACCGAATGGCCCCACTTGAGTTGCAAAAGTTGAAAGCTCAAAAAATCGACTTGCAGAGCAAGGAGTTTATTAGACCTAGTGTTTCACGTTGGGGAGCCCCAGTACAGTTAGTGAAGAAGAAGGATGAAAGCTTAAGACTTTGTATAGACAATAGGCAGTTAAATAAGGTGACCATCAAGAATAAGTACCCCTTGCCCTGTATAGATGACCTATAGGATTAATTGCGAGGCCCGACTGTATTCTCTAAGATTGATGTTAGGTCAGGATACCACCAAATTAGGGTTAGAAAAGAGGATGTCCCTAAGATTTCGTTCAGAACGAATTATGGCCACTATAATTTCCTAGTGATGCCATTTGGAATTACCAATGCCTCTAAGGTATTCATGGATTATATGAACCGCATCTTCCGACCATAAATTCCAAACCTTAAACCTTAAACCCCAAAACTTAAACCCTAAACCCTAAACCCTAAATAACAAACCCTAAACCCCAAATCATAAACCTTAAACCCTAAACCCTAAACCCCAAACCCTAAACGCAAAACCCTAAACCCTAAATCCCAAACCCCAGACCCTAAACACTAAGCCATCAACCCTAAACCCCAAACCCAAAACCCAAAACCCTAAATCCTAAACCCTAAACACTAAACCCTAAACCAAAAACTTTAAACCAAAAACCCAAAACTCTAAATCATAAATTCGTAACACTAAAAATTAAACCCTAAACCTCAACTCTGAAATCAAAACCCTAAGCCCTTACCCCAATCCCATGACCTAAACCCTAAATTCCCAACCCTGAACACTAAACCTTAAACCCTAAACCCCAAATTCCAAACCATAAACCATGAACCCTAAACCCTAAATTCCAAACCTTAAACCTCAAACCACAAACCCCAAATCCTAAATCATAAAGCCCAAACCCCAAACCCTAAACACGAAACCCTAAACCCTAAACCCAAAACCTTAAAGCCAAAACCCAAAACCCTAAATTACAAATCCTAAACCCTAAACACTAAACCATAAACCCAAAACTCTAAATCCTGTACCCTAAGCCCTAAATCCTAAACCCTTAACATTAAACCCTAAGCCCTAAAACCAAAACCTAAAACACTAAATTCTAAATCCTAAACCCAAACTCCAAACCCTAAACCTTAAACGCTAAATCCCAAACCCTAAACACTAAACCCTAAACCTAAAACCCTAAACCCTAAATCCCAAACCTAAACCCCAAACCCTAAATGCAAAACCCAAAACCCAAAACCCTAAATCCTAAACCATAAAGCCAAAACCCTAGACACTAAATCCCAAACCCTAAACACTAAACCCTAAACCATAAACGCAAAACCATAAACTCAAAACCCCAAACCCTAATTCCCAAAACCTAAAACCTAAACCCTAAACCCAAAACCTTAAACCCTAAATCACAAACCCTAAACCATAAACCCCAAACCCGAAACCATAAACCCTAAACCCAAAACCCAAAACCGTGAACCCCAAACCCTAAACCGTAAACCCAAAACCCTAAACCCTAAACCCCAACCCTAAACAGTAAACCCTAAACCCTAAACTGTAAGCATCAAACTCTAAACCATAAACCCTAAATCCTAAATCCCAAACCCGAAACCCTAAACCCGAAATCTAAAAACTTAAAGCCTAAACACTAAGCCCTAAACGATAAATTCTAAACCCTAAACCGTGAACCCTGAACTCTAATCCCTAAACCCTAGACCCTAAACCCTAAACCCTCAAACCTAAACCCAAACCCCAAACCAAAAAACCCAAAACCCAAAACGGTAAACCCGAAACTGTAAACTGTAAACCCCAAATGCTAAACCTTAACACTAAACCCGAAACCATAATCCCTAAACCCAAAACCCCAAACCCTAAACCCGAAACCCTAAACCCTAAACATGAAACCCTAAACCCTAAATCCTAAATCCTAAACCCTAAACCCTAAACCCTAAATCCATAACCCTAAATCCAAAACCCTAAATCCTAAATACCAAACCCAAAACACTAAACCATAAACCCTAAACCCAAAACCCAAAACCCTAAATCACAAACCCTAAACACTAAACAATAAACCAAAAACCCAAAATCCTAAACCTTAAACCCTAAACCCTAAGCCATAAATCCTAAACACTTAACATTAATCCCTAAACCCTAAACCCAAACCCCTTAAAACTAAACCCTAAACCATACACGCTAAACACTAAACACTAAACCCCAAATCTTAAATCCTAAACCCTAGATCCAAAACCCAAAACCCTATATCCTAAACCCTACACACTAGAGACTAAACCTTAAACCATAAACTCAAAACCCTAAACCCTAAATCCCAAACCCTAAACCTTAAATCCGAAACCCCAAACTTGAAACCATAAACCATAAACCATAAACCCAAAACCCTAAACCCTAAACCCTAATTATTAAACCTTAAACTGAAAACTTAAACCCTAAATCCTAAACCCGAAACCCTAGACCCTAAACCCTAAACACTAAACCCTAAACCATAAATCCTAAACCCTGAACCCAAAACCCAAAACCCTAAACTTTAAACCTAAAACATAGAACCATAAATCCCAAACACTAAACCCTAAACCCTAAACCCCAAACCCTAAACCCTAAACCCTAAACCCCAAACCCTAAACCCTAAACCCTAAACCCTAAACACGAAACGTAAACCCTAAACCAAAAATCTAAAACCCTATATCATAAACACCAAATCCAAAACCTTAAACCTAGGACTCCAATCCCCAAACCCTAGACCCTAAACTACAAACCCCAAAACCCTAAACTCTAAGCCCTAAACTAGAAACAGTAAACAGTAAACTGTAAACTGTAAACTGTAAACTCCAAACCCTAAACCCTAAACCCTAAATTCTAAACCTTAAATCTTAAACCCAATCCATAAACCCTAAACTGAAAACCTTAATCCCTAAATTTAAAACCCTTAACATTAAATCCTAAACCCTAAACTCTAAACCTTAAACAATAAAGCTTAGACGCTAAACCCTAAATCCCAAACCCTAAAGCCTAAAGTCGAAACCATAAACCCATAACCGTAATCCCTAAATCCCAAACAGTTAACACTAAGCCCTAAACCAATAACTCGAAATGATAAATTGTAAACAACAAATCCCACACATAAACCCTAAACCCCAAACCCCAATCGTTAAACTCTAAACCCTAAACTAAAAGTTCCAAACAATAAATGTAAACCCTAAACCTTAAGCACTAAATATAAAATCCTAAACACTAAAGTCGAAAGCCTAAAACCTAAACCCCAAACGATAAACCCAAATCCAAAACCCTAAACCCTAAATCCTAAAACCTAAACACTTTACATGAAACCCTAAACTTGAAACCCTAAACCCTACGCCCTAAATCTTGAACCCCAAGCCCTAAATCATAAACCCAACACCCTAAACCCTAAATCCCAAACCCTAAACCCCAAACCCTAAGCCCAAAACAATAAACCATAAACCCTAACCCTAAATCCTAAACCCTATACCCAAAACCCTATACCTTAAATCCCAAACCCTAAATGCGAAACTGTAATCCATAAACCATAAACTCAAAACCCTAAACCCTAAACCCCAAACCCTAAACACGAAAAGCCTAAACCCTAAACATGAAACCCTAAACCATAAATCCTAACTCGTAAACCATAAACCTTAAACCATAAATACAAAATCCTTAACCCTAAATCCAAAACCCTAAATTGTAAATACCAAACCCTAAACACTAAACCCTAAAACCTAAACCTTAATCCATAAACTCAAAACCCTAAACCCTAAACCTTAAACCCCAAACCCAAAACCATAAATCACAACCCTAAACCCTAAACACTAAACCCTAAACCCTAAATCGAAAACCCTAAACCCTAAACCCTAAGCCCCAAATCCTAAACACTTAACACTAATACCTAAACCCAAAACTCTTAACCCTAAACCCAAAACCATAAACATTAAACCTAAAACACTAAATTCTAAATCTTAAAGTCCAAACTCTAAACCCTAAACCCTAAACGCTGAATCCCGAACCATAAACCTTAAACCCTAAGCCCTAAAACCTAAACCATATACCCAAAATGCAAAACCCTAAATCCCAAACCTAAACCCCAAACCCTATATCCAAAACCCTAAACCCTAAATCCTAAAACCTAAACCCTAAACCCAAAACTCTAAATACTAAATCCCAAACCGTAAACACTAAACCCTAAACCCTCAACCCAAAACAATGAAGTCAAAACCCTAAATCCTAAATCCCAAACGCTAAAACCTAAACCCCAAAACCAATCCTAAACCCAAAATCCTAAACCATAAACCCGAAACCCTAAACTCTAAAATAGAAACCCTAAACCGTAAACCGTAAACTGTAAACCCAAAACCATAAACCCCAAACCCTAAACTTATAACCCTAAACCCTAAATCCTAAACCCCAAACCTAAATATTAAACAATAAAACCTAAACACCAAACCCTAAACCTAAACCCTAAACCATAAACCCTAAATAGCAAACCCAAAGCCCTAAACCCAAAATCTAAAACCCTAAACCCTAAAAACTAAGCTCTAAACCCAAAATTGTAAACCGTAAACAATAAACCCTGAACTCCAATCTCCAAACCCTAGACCCTAAACCCTAAACCCTAAACCCCAAACCCCAAACCCCAAACCCCAAACCCCAAAACCCCAAAACAAAAACTGTAAACCCGAAATTGTAAACCCGAAACGCAAAACCGTAAACACTAAACCATAAACCCGAAACCCCAAATCCCAAAGCCAAATCCATAAACCCTAAAAAATAAACCCTAATCCTTAAACCCTAAATGTTGAGCCATAAACCCTAAACCCTAGACCTGAACCACAAACCCAAAACCTAAAACCGTAAAACCCTAACCATAAACCCCAAACCCTAAACACGAAACCCTAAACCCTAAACTCGAAACTTTAAACTTTAAAACCTAAACCCCAAACCCTAATCCCAAAACCCTATACCCTAAACCCTAAACCCTAAACCCTAAACCATAAACCCCAAACTCTAAACCCTAGACCCTAGAATTAAAACCCTAAACCCTAAATCCAACACTCTAAAACCTAAATCCTAAACCCCAAACTCTAAACCTTAAACCCTAAACGCTAAATTTCAAAACCTAAACGCTAATCCCTTAACCCTAAATCCCAAACCCTATGCCCCAAAGCCTAAACCAAAAACCCAAACCCCAAACCCTAAATCGTAAATCTTTAAATCCTATACCATAACCCAAAATCCTAAACACTAAACCCTAAACCCTAGACCTTAAACAATAAACTCAAAACCCTACACTCTAAATCCCAAACCATAAACCTTAAACCCCAAGCACAAAACCCTAAATAACAAACCCTGAACACTAAACCATGAACCCTAAACCCTAAAACATAAACCCTAAACCATAAACACAAAACCCTAAACACCAAACCCTAAACACCAAACCCTAAACCCTAAACCCTATAAACCAAACCCTAAACCCTAAATCCTAAATCCTAAACACTAAACCATAAACCTTGAAATCTAATCCCCAAACACTAGACCTTAGACACCAAACCCCCAAACCCTAAACCTTAAACCCCAATACACAAACCCTAATCCCTAAACCCTTAACCCAAACTCTAAACCATAAATCGCGAAGCCCAAACCTTGAAACCTAAAACCCTAAACCCTAAACCCTAAACCCTTGTAAACACTGAACCATAAACCCAAAACTCTAAAGTCTTAACCTTGAACCCTAAACACCATCCGTAAACACTAAACACCATCCCTAAACTCTAAATTTGAAACTCTAAACTGTAAGCCTTAAACCATAAACCCTAAACCCAAAACCCTAAAGCCTAATCACCGAACCCCAAACCCTAAACACTAAACCCTAAACCTTAAATCTTTAACACCAATCCCTAAACCCTATACCAAAACCCTAATCCCTAAATTTAAAACCCTAAAAATAAAATCCTAAACCGTAAACTGAAAACCCAAAACCATAAAACTTAAACCCTAAACCTTAAATCCCAAACGCTACAGCCTAAACCATAAATCCAAAACCGTAATACCTAAATCCCAAACAATAAACACGAAACCCTAAACCATAAACTCGAAACTATAAATTGTAAACCCTAAATCCCAAACCCCAATTGTTAAACCCTAAACCCTAAATGGATTATGCCATACCCTAAACGTAAACCCTAAACCCTATACCCCAAACCCTAAACCCTAAACCCTAAACCCTAAAGCATTAAGCCTACACACAAAACGCTAAACCCAAATCCAAAACCCTAAACCCTAAACCCTAATCCTAAAATCCTAAACCCCAAACACTAAACCCTAACCCTAAATGCTAAATCCCAAACCCTAAACATTAAACCCTAAACCCTAAACCCTAAACCCTAAATGCCAAACCCTAAGCCATAAACCCAAAACCTAAAACCATAAAACGAAAACTCTAAACCTTAATCCCAAAACCCTTAACACCAAATTGTAAACCCAAAACCCAAAACCCAAAACTCCAAACCCCAAATCCTAAACTCGAAACCCTACACCCTAAATTCTAATCCCTAAACCCTAAACCCCAAACCCTAAACCTTAACCCCTAACCCCTAAGCTCGAAACTGTAAATAGTAAACCCTAGACCCAAATCCCTAATCCCAAAACCCTATACCCTAAACCCTAAACCCCAAACCGTAAGCCCTAAATCCGAAACCCCAAACTCTAAACCCTAAACCCTAAACCTTAAACCCAAAACCCAAAACCCTAAACCTTAAACCTAAAACCCTAAACCCTAAACACTAAACACTAAACCCTAAACCCTAAATCCCAAACCCCAAACCCCGAACCCTAAACCCTAAACCCTAAACCCTAAACCGGAGATCCATAACCCAAAACCCTAAACACTACACAATAAACCTTATACCATAAACTCAAAACCCTAAACCCTAAATCGAAAACCCTAAACCTTAAACCCCAAACCCAAAACCCTAAACCCTAAACACTAAACCATAAACCCAAAACCCAAAACCCTAATCCATAAACCCTAAACCCCAAACAAAAAACCCAATACCCTAAACCCTAATTGTTAAACCTTAAATCCAAAACCTAAACCCTAATTCCTAAGCCCTAAACCCTAAACCCTAAATCCTAAATCCTAAACACTAAACCATAAACCCTAAACCTAAAACCCAAAATCCAAAACCATAAAGCCAAGACCCTAAACCCTAAACCCTAAACTTTAAACCTAAAACACAGAACCCTAAATCCTAAACACTAAACCCTAAACCCTAAACACCAAACCCAAAACCCTAAACCCTAAACCCTAAACACGAACCGTACACCTTGAACCCAAAATCTAAAACCCTAAACCATAAATACCAAACCCGAAACCTTAAACCCAGGACTCCAATTCCCAAACCCTAGACCCTATACCACAAACCCCAAAACCCTAAACCCTAAGCCCTAAACTCGAAACAGTTAACTGTAAACTGTAAACCCCTAACCCTAATAATAAAACCCCAAACCTCAAACCCTAAACCCTAAATTCTAAACCTTAAATCTTAAACCCAAACCATAAACCCTAAACTGAAAACCGTAATCCCTAAATTTAAAACCCTAAACTTTAAAACAAAAACCCTAAACTCTAAACCCCAAAACCTAAGCCTTAAACCATAAACTCAAAATCCCAAACCTTAAAGCCTTAAGCCAAAACCCTAAACCCGTAAACGTAATCCCTAAATCCAAAACAGTAATCACTAAACCCTAAACTAATAATTGGAAATGATAATTTGTAAACCAAAAATCCTAAACATAAAACCGAAACCCCACACCCCAATCGCTAAACCCTAAACCCTAAACCGTAAATGCCAAACCCTAAACGTATAAACTAAACCCTATACCCCAGACCCTAAACCCTAAACCCTAAGCACTAAATATAAAATCCAAAACACTAAAGGCAAAAGCCTAAAACATAAACCCCAAACCCTAAACCCAAATCGAAAACCCTAAAACCTAAACCCTAAACCCTAAACTCGAAACCCTAAATCCTAAACCCTTTACACTAAACCCTAAACCCTAAAACCAAAACCCTAAATTCTAAACACTAAATCCCAAACCCTAAAACAAAAAACCTATATTAAAACCCTAAATTGTAATTCCTGAACCACAAGCTCTAAATCAGAAACCCAACACCCTAAACCCTAATTCCCTAACCCTAAACCCTAAACCCTAAACCCAAAACCATAAACCCTAAACCTAACCCTAAATCCTAAATCCTAAACCCTATACCCAAAACCCTAAACCTTAAATTGCAAACCCTAAACACTAAAACGTAAACCTTAAACAATAAAATCAAAACTCTAAACCCTAAGTACAAAACCCTAAACCCTAAACCCCAAACCCTAAACCCTAAATCACAAGCCGTAAACCCTAAACCCGAAATTGTCAACTATAAACCCTAAACCCAAAACCCAAAATCCAAAACCCCAAACCCCAAACCCTAAACCAAAAACCCTAAACACTAAATGCCAAACCCCATACTCTAAACCCTAAACCCTAAACCATAAATCACAAACCCTAAACACTAAACCATAAACCCAAAAGCCTAAACCACAAACATATACCCTAACCCTCAACCATAAACCCTAAACCTTAAAACCTAAACACAAAATCCTAAACCCTAAACCCTAAACGCCACACCCATAACCCTAAACCCTATAAACAAAACCCTAAAGCCTAAATCCGAAATCTTAAATCGTAAACCTTAATCCTTGAACTAAAATCCCCAAACCGTAGATCTTAAATCCCAAAACCCAAAACCCAAAACCCTAAATCGCAAACCCCAATACACAAACCCTAATCCCTAAACCCTAAACCATAAATCTCGAACCTGAAACCCTAAAATAAAAAACGCAACACCCAAATCCTAAAATGTTACACCCTAAACTCTAAATCTGAAATCCTAAACCCTAAACCCAACACCCTAAAACCTAAACCTTAAACCACAAACCCTAAACCCAAAACCCTAAACCCTAAAGCCTAAACCATAAACACTAAACCCAAAACTTTAAACCCTAAACCCAAAACCCAAAACCGTAAATCCTAAATCCTAAACCCTAAACCCTTAACCCTTAACCCTAAATCCCAAACTTTAAACACTAAACCTTAAACCCATACGACAAAACCCAAACCCTAAATCCTAAACCCCAAACCCTAAATCCTAAACCCTAAACATACACCCCTAAGCCTTGAACTTCAATCCCCAAACCCTAATCCTAAAATCCTAAACCTCAAACCCTAAACCCCAAAAACCTAAACCCAAAATCCAATAGCCTAAACCCTAAACCCCGAACCGTAAATACCTAAACCCTTAAACCCTAAATCTTAAATCTTAAACCCCAAACCCTAAATCCTAAACCCGAAACCCCAAACCCTAATTCCGAAATTTAAAACCCTAAACCCTAAACCCTAAAAACATAACACTAAACCCTAAACCCTAAAACCTAAACCCAAAACCCTAATACTTAAATCCTAACCACTAATCACAAAACCATAAAAAATAAACTCGAAATTGTAAATTGTAAACCCTAAACGGGAAACAATAAACCCTAAACCCCAAACCCTAAACCCTAAACCCCAAACCCCAAACCCTAAACCCTAAACCCTAAACGTAAACCCTAAACCCTAAACCCTATTCCCAAAACCCTAAATCATAAACCCTAAATCAAAAACCCTAAACCCTGAACCCTAAACCCTAATCCCAAAATCCCAAACCCTAAACACTAAACCCTAAACCGTAAACCAAATCCATAAAACCAAAATCCAAAACCCGAAATCTCAAAGCCTAAACCCAAAACCCTAAACCGTGAACTCTAACCCTAAGCCCTAACCCCAATCCCAAAGCCTAAACCCTAAACCCCAAACCCTAAACCCTAAACACTAAAGCGTAAACCATAAACTCAAAACTATAAACTATAAACCCTAAACTCCAAACCCTAAACCCAAAACCCTATAACCTAAACCCCACACACCAGACCCTAAACCCTAAGCCCTAAACGCTAAACCCTAAACCCTAAAGTATAAGCCGTAACCCCTGAACCCTAAACCCTAAACGTGAACCCAAAACCCTAAGTTCAAAATCCCAAACTCTAAAGCTTAAACACTTAACCCTAAACCCCGAATCCCAACAGTAAACCCTAACCACAATCCTCATACCTTAAACCATAAACCCTAAATCCGAAAGCCTACACTCCACAAATTAATCCCTAAACCATAAACCTAAAACACTAAACACTATACCCTAAACGAAAACCCTACATTCAATTCCCTAAACCCAAAATAGTAAGCCCTAAACACGAAACATAACACACCAAGCCCTACACAATAAACACAAAAACCATAAGCTCTATATCCTAAACCCTATACCCCAAACAATAAATTTAAAACCGTAGACCCAAATAACTGAAAATAAAACCCTAAACCCTCAACACTAAACCTTAAACCTTAAACCCTAAACCTTATACTATAATTCCTAAACCTTAAACACTAAACCCAACGACCCTAATCCCTAAACTCTAAACGCTGAACCCTAAACCCAAACCTCTAAAACCTTAAACTCTAAACCCTAAACCCTAAACCATAAACCCTAAACCCTAAACCATAAACCCTAAACCCTAAATGCTAAATCCAAAATGCTAAATGCTCAACACTAAACCAACCATAAACCCTAAACCCTAAACACCAAATCCTAAATACCAAACCCTAAACCCTAAACCATAAACACAAACCCTAAACCCTAAACCCGAAACATTAAACCATCAACTCAAATCCCTAATCCCTAAATCCCACAACCAAAAACCTAGGCCCAAAACCTTAAATCATAGACCCTAAACCCTAAACCCTGACCCAAAGCTCAAAACTGTCGACCGTAAACCCAAAACCCAAAACCGTAAACCTAAACGCTAAATCGTAAACCGTACACCCAAAACCAAATTCCTAAACCCAACACCATAAAGTTTCATCCGTAACTCAAAACCTTAAATCCAAAATCGAAAACCCTAAACCACAAACCCTAAACAAAAAATACTAAGCCCTAAACCCTAAACCCTAAACACTGAATCTTAAATCCGAAACCCAAAACCCTAAACCCTAAATACTAAATCTTAAATCCGAAACCCTAAACCCTGAACTCTAATCTTTGAACCCTAGACCCAAAACCCAAAACCCCAAAACACTATACCCTAAATCCCAAACCCTAAACCCCAAACCCTAAACCGATAACCATAAACTTGAGACCTTAAACCTTAAACCCCAAAACCAAAACCCTAAACCTCAAACACTAAACCCTAAACCCTAAACCCTAAACACCAAACCATGAAACCTAAACCCTAAACCCTAGACACCAACCGAAAACCCTAAACCCTAAATCTAAAACCCTAAACCCAGGACTCCAATCCCCAAACCCTGACCCTAAACCCAAAACCCCAAACCCCAAAACCCTAAACCCCGCACTCGAAATTGTAAAATGTAAATCATAAACCCTAAACCCTAAACTCAAAACTGAAAACCCCAAACCCAAAACCCAAAACCCTAAACCCTAAATGGTAAACCCAAAACCCTAAACCCTAAACACTATACACTTAATCCTAAACCCTAAACCCTAATCCCTAAACCTACAACCCTAAACCCTAAATCCTAAACCGCAAACACTAAGCACTAAACGTTATATTCTAAACCTTAAACACTAAACCCTAAACCCTAAACCCTAAATCCCAAACCCTAAATCTTTAACCCAAAACCCTAAACCCTAAACCTAAAACCCTAAACCCTAAACACTAAGGCCTAAACACTAAATCATAAACCTGAAAGTATAAACCTTAATCCCTAAACCCCAAACCCTAAACCTTAAACCCCAAATGCAAACCAAAACCCCTAAACCCCTAATCCCAAAAATAAACCCTAACCCCAATCCTCATACCTTCAACCATAAACACTAAATCCCAAAGCCTAAACTCAAAAGAATTATCCCTAAACCTTAAACCTTAAACTCTAAACCCCTAATCCGAAAAATAAACCCTAACCCCAATCCTCATACCTTCTACCACACTTTCGTTGCGGATTTTCAAAAAATTCTTGGTACATCTTAACTACACTAAGGTATATAACATCTCCAGGTCTCTGTATTCGTGCTAGTGCCTCACTTCCTCAATCATTCCAGCTCCAGAAACCATGTCCTATCTCCAAGATATTGTCGCTTTATCCAATGACCTATTGAATCCCTCAAGTCTTTTGGGGACTTAAGGATTCGTCATCTAGTTACCCATTTATAACTTAAGGTCTTAGATTACATTCTATCTTCAATTCGTTTAGACAAACCTCGTCAAGTACACTAACATCGATCAATTTATATTCCTAGATTCCTCTAGTAACATCAATTTATCGATTACCATAAGAACCACAAGTATGTCAACTTGAATTCTAAATCCTCAATTGACCATCAACCTAAATTCACAATCCTCATTTGACACAAGAGACCGTCAATCGAATCAAATTCCTAAACCTTTTCACCTCATATTCAACTCCTATGGCCAGAAAGTAATCAATGTTTTCATTGCCACTAAACACCTCAAACCGATCTGA
The DNA here is from genome assembly GCA_014851425.1 of Senna tora. Lineage (NCBI taxonomy): Eukaryota > Viridiplantae > Streptophyta > Magnoliopsida > Fabales > Fabaceae > Senna > Senna tora. The sequence goes on along the minus strand of JAAIUW010000138.1, from coordinate 17,225 downwards.
GATAGCATAATCATCATCCCTCAATAAGCATTTTTCACCTTGGTTAACTCTAAAGGAGATACCCTATGAGGTTTCTTAAAAATTGGTCTTATTCTTGAAACTAACTCTTTTAGAGAATTTTACTTTTCTTTCCTGTCGGAAACTTAGAATCTCTCCTAGGGACATCAAGAAATTCTCTAACTACTAGGATCCTTGGAGCTTATGCCGAGGTAACTTTAAGAGAACTACTGAAAACTTATCATTCGGATCATTTCTTTTGTACCCCTGAATACAGGTATAATATTTATAAAGTCACAAGTATATATATAAAAAAATGGTTTATGACCATATAATTAAAAGATAGTCGATCCAGTTCAAGAATACAATCAAATTCAACAAATGCAAAACATAGAAGTTACAACTCTTTCATTCCTTCACCAATCATAAAAAGATAAGAAATGCCAGCATAAAAACAGTACAACCAAAGGTACATTATTTATCAAACATTTACCTTTGATCCAACCATTAGACTCAACCATTTCTTTACCCTTAAACTATAAACTCTCACTTTGATCACTACGTGACCCTTACAATTCAACACAACAAAGGTTTCAGATCGCCCAAGGGGCAACAATATTCAAAAATTTAGAGTTCAATGTAGTCTTTGGATACATGGTTCTCCCATGATCCATCAGGGTTCAACTTTGAATGAGAAAAGGACTTGGTCCATCTCCCATCTTATAAGTATTACCTTGATGAAGCTACATGAATTCCATTTCCTTTCTTATTCCTGAACAAGAAGGTATTTCTTTAGGGATACCTTATCAAGAGTACCCTAAGTAAGTTAGTAGCCCTAAACTTTCATCAACAACTTAACTCCTTTCTAGCTATGTTTAAACTCTTAAACAAGTCAAAAGATTCAAACAATCATCAAATAACAACCACACAAGGATCACAACCATCTCCTTAATCGCTTCCAATTCAACTCACTCCTATAGGAGAAAGTCTATCCTCTGAAAAATTGGAAATTATTCACCTAGGGTGGTTTGGGTTTTTGTTGGTCCTTTTTGGTTATCACAAATAATCATTCCTACTTCTCAAAGCTACCAGAGGACTTGGGTTAAGGCATGCCACACCTTTTGGAGTCTGCATCACTCCAACAAGGTCAACCACCAATCCTCACTCCAGTTCAACATTCTGTCTATGTGGAATCATATCCCACTCTACAAAACAAAGACCATTGAGGTAGCTAATCTCAATGGCACATTGTTAAGTAAGGAAACATGACTCCAACAAGATATGTTGTCTACCCAAAACTAACACTTCATTCCTCAAGTCCAAACTCAATACAGGTTAGCCAACTGCCTAGGTTCAGCTAATTAACCTGACATTGTCCTTATCTTGAGGAATACTACCATTTCTACCTAGGTTAGTGTATCCTCTGATACCATAATGTAACACCCTCTTATCCTAAGGTCCATTTTTAGTGGATTAATAATATATATAAGTAAATTACATAGGATAAGTGTGTTACTAATTCCTATACCTGAGTAATTTTTAAAACTTTTACCAAGTTATTACAAAATAGTCATTTCGATTCGGGTCATCTCTCTCGGGTTCTATCCTTATTCTTATAGCGAAAGAAAAATGTAAAATCAGGAAACAATTTAAAACATTCATACACATGCAGGACCATCTTTTACATAAATATATATATATAGTGTGATAATAGTATTTATATAAGTTAGTCAATCTTGGGAACCGGAGGCAACAATCCTGCTACTCAGGTTCCCTCCAAAAAGACCATGTCAGAACAATCACAAGTCTCATAAAGTCTATTTGCCATAAGCTCCTATGATGCATGTCAAAATAGCTAAAACTAGTGGGGGTCCGTACCCATCTACCTCAAGCTCCAAACCCCATCAGTCACCTATTCATCTGATACATGCCAGCACTGAGTGAGAATAAATCTCAGTAGGTATAGCAATCTAAGTTTAAAAACTACTGGCATGTACCACCGTATTCTTTACGGAAAATCATTGCATTCTTATTCTTTATAAAATATGAAAACTTTAACTATTGGATGTAATATAACTTTCTTTTACCTGACGTCATGCTTATCCAGCCATGACTAAAACATATGTGCTGAGCTTACTACGGTTGTACAAATAAGAGATATAGAGAATTTCAAATTAATCATACATCATCTTGTAACATGATCCATCTTATACATATATGGAATTAAGAGAAACATATAATGACACGTCAATGTCAAATCAAAGAGAAAACAAGAGTCATCGGGAGCGCCGCCCAGCGAACAACTCCACGTACCCCTACAGCACACATGAATGATAACAAATCTCATTGTGGTAGCTTGCCATAACTCTAGTACAATCTGAGGCGTCCCTCAGCCGGATCCGAGTACTAACTGGACCAATGCATCCCAAAGGCCCTGACCATTGTATCCCGAATGGCCATTACCCAAATAGAAGGTTACCACTGTGTCCCAATGATCCGAGCCATCGTATCCCGAATGACTCCATTCTATATTGGTTTATCTCATGGGATCACTACCTTCATCAAAAGATAGATCACACCCGCCCCGAATTATAGGGTTTGGTTAATGTATCCCAATAACCCGGACCATCGTATCCCGATGACCGTTTCCCATTCTTGTTCGGGCCATGAGGCTATGGAATCACCACCCTCTGTGGTGGATCATTTCCCCGGTACGCTAGTCACTAATACAATCACTAGGGTAATGAAGCCTAAGCCATGATTATGCCTAATTCTAAGCACGTGACCCTCTAAATGGCCATGAGAGTTCACTAACTTAGAATTCGCAATCATCACGGGTTTTCAAAAATAATTTAATTAAGTCTTCTCCGTGGGACAACCGATGACCGTCCCATACCAACCACCAGTCATCCAAACATAAGCTTCACTCTCCCTAGAATTGCACTAGAACTACTCCCATCATTTCTCTATCATTCTTGCTCTAATTCCCTTTTTAAAATCCAATGATCAATGTTACCATAATTTTCATCATGTAAATCTTTATCTAGGATGTTGTTTGAGCTTTGAAATGACACTTAAAAGTTGGTTAAACTCATTTTAAGAAGTTGGAGGAAAGAGTGAAGGTCACTTGAAGTGGAAGAAGCAAATTCATTTGAAATAAGTAAAAGGTTGAGTCTTAGGAATAATTCCAAAAGAAGTTATAAAACTCATTTGCTATGAGGGAACAAAGTTCAATTGAAATAGAGGAATAATTGAGTCTTAAAAGAAGATAATAATGAGTATTAAACTCATTTTAGTTGAAGGAAAAGAAACCATTCAAATTAAGGAAGAAATGACAACTTTTCAAAAAACTAGAATCTTGGTAGTGTGTAAACAGAACCGCCAACTTTCGAGACAATGCTCAGAAAATCTAACCATTGGAATTTCCAGTAAAAATACAACTTAGAAAGATTAGGATGTTAGCTTTCATATGGCTTTGGAATCACTCGAACCCATAAAGTAACCAATTCAGAAACTACATTTAAACAGAGCAAGGTCAGATTCAAAACAGAATGCAACATTTGGCAAGCTTCCTTAAAATGGTCATATCTCCTTCCATACTTAACGAAATGATTTGATTCTTCTTCCTAAATCAACCTTACACATAACATATTCTGATTATCAATTCATTTCAGCAAGGATTTGAGCCATTTAAGAGCAGTAATTTAAAAACAGTAGCCAATCGTACAAAAATTCTCCATCAGTTTAGAAAACAGAACCGCAGACTTTCGAGGGAATTTCCAGAAGATCTAACCGTTGGAATATTTTGGAAAAATACACTTTAGAAATCTTAGGATGTTAGCTTTCATATGGCCTTGGAATCACTCAAATCCATCAAGTAAAGAATTCAGAAAACACGTTTAAACAGAGTAAGGTCAAATTCAAAAACTCAGTTTTTGACAATAAACATGTTCCACGAATTTCTTGTGTCTTATACCACCAAAGATTGGTGTTTTTAGAAGAACATGATGAACAAACTCAAACTCTAAACTCAAATCTCTAACCCAGCAAAATCTCAGCACAACCAACAATTAAAACATCCAATAGAAATGTTGAAAAACTAAGAATGCAAGTTTATGCCTCCATTATCATCAAAGTGAAGAAATAATTCAATGAGCTTCAAAAACCACATCAAGAATGGAGGAAGATTGCTTCACCTACCTTGAAATTAGTATGAGAAGATAAAAAGAATGTTGAAGAAGACTTTCTAGCCCTTGCTCCGGCCTTCGGTCACCGGAATCCGATCACCCACCACCTAGAACCACCAAGCCTCCTTCCAAATGCTCTCCCTTCTCTCTAGAACCCTAACCCTCACCTCCTCTCTCTAAAATATGAAAATGGGTGTGTCTTGGCGTGAGTGATAGCTGAAAGTAAGCTTATGAGTGTGTTTATAAATCTTTGGGGGAAAATTATAGTTTTTGCCTCATTCTAAAATTTCTTTTCACTTAAGTCCCTTACTTACCAATTTAATCTCTTATCTATCTAGTAAAAATCTTCTTTCACTCCATTCCCCAATTCCTCATATTTCCCATCAATTTAGCTCTTCCTCAACCTTGAAGGTCTCTTTCCGTTGTAGTCCTCAATTTTCATTGTTCTTATCAATTTAGTCCTCATTCTAAATTTAGTACAGCTATATGCAACTAATGCATCAACCAATGTCACACACAAGCATTTTAAATTAAAACACAACATTAACAATCGTCTCTTTAATTAATCTAATTTAATTAAATCCTAGAATCAAACGGGTGTTACACTAAACCCTAAACCCTAAACACTAAAAGCGAAACCCTAAACAATAAACCCAAAACCTAAAACCATAAAACCCAAACCCTAAACCCTAAATCCCAAACGCCAAAACCTCAAACCCTAAACCCCAAACTCTAAACCCCAAACCCAAAACCCTAAACCCAAACCATAAACCCTAAACGCTAAACCCTAAACCACAAACCCTAAACCCTAAAACCCTAAACCGTAAATCATAAACTCTAAACCCTAAACCCAAAACCCAGAACCGTAGCCCCTAAACTCAAAACTATAAATAGTAAACCCTAAACCCTAAACTCTAATACTAAAACCCTAAACCCCAAACCCACAACCCCAAACCCTAAACCCTAAACTATTAGACCAAAATCTTAATCCCCAATCTCTAAACCCTAAACTTTAGACCCAAAACTCTAAACCCTAAATCCTAAACCCCAAATCCTAAACCCTAAACACTAAATCCTAAACCCCAAACCCTAAATCCTAAACCCTAAACCCCAAACCTTAAACCCCAAACCCTAAATCTTAAATCCTAAACCCTAGATCCAAAACCCAAAACGCTAAATCCCAAACCCTAAACAATTAACACTAAACCTTAAACCATAAACTGAAAACCCTAAACCTTAAACCTTAAACCTCAAACCAAAAACCTAAATCCTAAACACAAATTCATAAACCCAAAAACCAAAACCCTAAACCTTAAACCCTAAACCGTAAGACCTAAACCGAAAACCCTAACTGTTAAACCCAAAACCCAAAACCTAAACCCTAAATCCTAAGCCCCAAACCCCAAACCCTAAACCCTAAACACGAAACCCCAAACCCTAAATCATAAATCATAAACCCTAAACACAAAACCATAAACCCTAAAACCTAGACCTTAAAGCCCAAACCTTAAACCCTAAACGTTAAACCCTAAACCCTAAACGTTAAACCCTAAACCCTATACCCAAACCCCTAAACATTAATCCCTAAAACACAAAACCCTAGACACCAAACCCTGAACCATAAACCCAAAACCCTCACCCTAAACCCTAATCACCAACCGTAAATCCTAAACCCAAAATTTGAAACCCTAAAGCTTAAACCCCAAACCCTAACCCCTAAACCAAGACTCCAATACTCAAACCCTAGGCCCTCAAGCATAAACTCCAATTCCTGAAAGCCAAAATCAAAAACCTTAAATTCGAAACATTAAACTATAAATCGTAAACACCGAACCCTAAACCCTAAACCCTAAACCCTATACACTCAACCATAAACCCTAAAGTTTAATCCCTAAAACTAAAACCTTAAACACTAAACCCTAAATCCCAAACCCCAAACCCCAAACCTTAAACCTTAAATCCCAAACCCCAACCACTAAACCCTAAACCCTAAACCCTAAATCCCAAACCCCAAACCATAAACCCTAAACCCTAAATTCCAAACCCGAAACACTAAGCCTAAAGCCTAAACCCTAAACCCAAAAGTATAAACTATAACCCCTAAAACCCAAACCCTAAACCTTAAACCCCAAACGCAAACTCGAAACCCTAAATCCTAAATCCTAAACCCTAAAGCCTAAACCCTTAACCGTAAACCCCTAATCCCAACACTAAACCCTAACCCCAATCCCCATACCTTAAACCATAATCCCTAAATCCCAAAGCCTACACTCAACAAATTAATCCCTATAGCCTAAACCTGAAACACTAAACCCTATACCCTAAACGTAAACCCTAAACCCTATTCCCTAAACCATAAACTGAAAACCCTAAACACTAAAAAATAAATCCTAAACCTTAAGCACTAAATCGAAGAACCCTAAACTCTAAAGCCTAAACCCGAAACCTCAAATACTAAATATCAAACCCTAATCCCCAATCACTAAATATTAAACCCTATACCCTAAACACTAAACCTTAAATCATAAACCCTAAAACCGTAAACTCTAAATACTAAACCCTAAATACTAAAACGAAAACCCTAAACCTTAAACCCTAAACCCCAACCCCTAAAACCCTAAACTCTAAGTCCTATACCCCAATGCCTAAACCCAAACCCTAAATCACAAACCCTAAAACCTAAACACTAAACCCTAAACCCTAAACCTTAAACCCTAAATCCAAAACCCAAAACCTTAAACCCCAAACCCTAAACCAAATCCCCTAAACTGTAAATCCTAAACATAAAACCCTTTACCCTCGAACCCTTAACCCTAAACCCTGAACCCTAAACGCCCTAGACACCAATCGTAAACCGTAAACCCAAAATCTAAAACCCTAAACCCAGGACTCCAATCCCCAAACCCTAGACCCTAAACCCAAAACCAAAACCCCTAAACCCTAAACTCAAAACTGTAAATTGTAAATCGTAAACCCCAAATCTTAAACCCTAAACCTAAAACCCTAAACCCCAAACCCTAAAGCCCAAACCCTAAACCTTCATCGCTAAACCCAGAACCCTAAACCCTAAACACTATGCACTCAACCCTAAACCCTAAACCTTAATTGTAACGTCCTGGTTTCTAATTAATTTTATTTACGGAATTAGGTTATTTAACGTAACTCTTAAAATCCTGGTCCAATTTTTTCCTTTTCTTTTCATTTCGGAGTAATAAAAGACAAGTGTTACCCGAAGGATCCCTTACTCTAGGTTGGTTATTTAACGTAAGAAACTAGATGTTACGTGTTTGTTCCTCTCACGCTCTCCCAAAATCATTTTCAAAACATACAAGAATATTCAGATAAAGCGAGGTATTAACCTCCATGCATTACCTAATCAATATACATACATCGATAAGTTTAATAGTTAGTGGCACGCAGGCCTAAATAGTTAGCTTCATAGTCCCAAAATAAGCGTGACTCTTAAGTCAAAGGCAAATGTCATGCTCCTCCGCTAGCTATCCATCAGACATCCTTTCTACGTCCCGGGGGTGCTCATGTGTACCGAGGGGAAAAAGAAGAGGATGTTGACGGCCTTCAGTATCTGGAAGTAGCCCAAGAATGGGACTTCCAACCGCTCCACTTCTATCTCAAGTAGCAGGAGGTACCTGGGCATGTGAACACACTAACATAGGGAGATATAAAATCCAGTAACGTAGATTACCAGTTTTATAAGAACTAATTAGTGGTTCAGCTGCATTACTAAGAATACAAAAAAACTTCCTCCACAATTAACAGGTACATACAACAATGAAGTGCAGTTCATAACTATTCAATTTCAATTACAAGATATTTACACTCATGGATTTAGAATTTGCAATTATACTGAAAAAGCCTTAAACAGGTAGAATACTCATTTTCTTTTTGAAAGTATTCACATTTACCATCACATTTATTTATCAGCCATGCCAAATACTAGATCTCTCCAAGACCTATACAACTGGCTTAACCATTACCATCAACAAAAGCAATCTAATGAAACAGGACAAAAACCGACTTACCAATATAGTAAAGTCCGCCTAAATAAGGCACAGAAATCACCCAACATCCCAGGGCGTCTCCCAGTGTGCGCACAAAGTTAGAACCTTAGGATCACCATTCCCGGAGGAGATTATTTCCTCACTACTTGCTAGACAGCTACGTCCCGGACGCATTCCTAGCCAGAATAGTATGTCCTTTCCATACAGATCATTATAATATAACATAGGTTTTCACAGGTAATGTTTATTCAGTTGCCAATCACTTGCCTCTCCAAGGCATATTATTAATCACAATTTTACCTCTCTAGGGCATGTGCACAAATGCTTGCTAAAATACCTGCCTTTCAGGGCATATTAGTTCACAGATGCGTGCTATATCTCAATTTCAGAGTTGGATGCCACACACTTAAATTGACTACTTTAGACAAGTCAACTTTGCATTTAGTTAACTGAAAGTCATACAAGGTCAACCACAACGTCAAATATAACTTGTGTAGCAAGTAACATGCATAACTTCTCACACAGGCATTCAAATATCATGAGATTTCATTAGAGGCATCTTGATCATGCACTTAACATATTCAACTCGTTTTTCATGGAGTACAATTTGACCCTCAATTTCCTCAATCTTTATCAAAAAGGTCCTTTTTCAAAAGTAGTTGAAATAAAGACAATTCTCTCAAGTTTTTCTTTCAAAATGGTCCCTATTAAGACCCAATTTCAACTCAATGTTGATTCAAGCTGAAACAAGGTTACTGTAAGCTTCACTAGACTAAATATGACTTGCTTGTACAGTTTTCATAAAGCAAAACAACACAGCAACCATATTTTTGCAGCAAAAGTTCTTTTTTTTAAAATTTCTTTAGGAAAGTGATTTCTGTGTCTAAAAAGAGGTAGAGACCACTCTGGCCCCTTCCAACCTTGTACACAATACCCTAATATCACATAGAGTCAGAATGGATAGGTGACTCCTCTTAAATAACTCAGATCACCCAGCTTTTAACAAAAGTATGAAAAATAGTGTTTTTGTTTCATTTTGGTCCCTATAAGTAGCTTTTTTCTGTTCTGACTTCTGTCAAGCCCTAAGTAACTTTCCCTCACTAGGCTAGGGTAAATTTATGCTTTGCACAACAAGTAATTGCAGCAAAGAGGAAGTTAACAACTAATTTTGACAGCAAGGCATTCCAACAGAAATCATGAGAATGTCCATTTTTAGATGTTTAGAGTCCTTAATCAAAATTAAAAATCTTGTAGATCAATTCAGAGCTTTTCTTTTGGCTATTTAGAGGCTTAGCAATACATGTGGGAAGCACAAATATCCGCAAACAACAAGCTTAAAAGATTTACAAGCAAATTTCAAGTCAACACAACATCACAAGTCCATTTCCTTTTCATTTTTAAAACTTAAAACCTACTCTATCAGTTTTCATACTGTGAATTAACATCTCTAAGGCCTCTTAGAGGTTTACTAGTTAATATTTTGCAGCCTGAACTTTAGGGAATAGACTTACAGCAGTTTGACAATGAGAAAACCTCAAAAGCATCTTAGCAAAGGCAAAATTCTCCAGCTTTAAAATTAGAGATTCTTTGCTATGGAAACAGAAATTTAAATAGGTGATTAGTTCTGATTTCCAGTGCTATATGGTCCTAATATATCTATTGCTAAGTTACTCTAAACCAGCTCGAAACCCAACCTACCAGAAATCAAAGAATACAACAGCAAAATTTTACACTAGAAAAACCGAGTTTTGACAGTTTTCAGTCGATTTTCAAGGTCACGATCAGTTGTATAGCAGCCTATGATACATGCATTTGAAGGTTATTAAATTTCATGTTCTTAGCTTTCTTTTGAATTTTACACACTCAATTTGGTTAAGAATCGAGAGAGTTATGCTCTCTTGAAACAACACTGCCAAAACAGGGCTTCACAAGGCAACAACGAAAAAGAAGGTCATAAAGCCTTATACCACCACCATTGATGGATGCTCTTGACACAAAGATGAAGAAGGAAGGGTAACCCTACATTACCTTGAATTTCCAGAGAAGAAACGTGGGTTTGAGCCTTTGAATTTCTTAGGCCAATCTTGCCGAAAGTAGTGTTCCTTGAGTGTGTGGGTGTGGCTAGAGCTTTCTGCGTCTTCCTTTACTTCTAGCTGCTAATTCGAACCTCCAACCTTCCTTCCTGCCTCAACTCTCTCTCTGAAACACACTCTCACCTTCCTCTCAGTTTCAATCTCACTCTCCTAGCTGATGCCTCCCTCACTCTTAGTTTCTCTCAATTTATGGAGGCTTAAGCCATGCGGGGAGGAAATGATGAGGGAGTGAAGTGTCCAACTCTTGGTAGTTCTAAGTTTGCATTAAGACACCTAATGGTGTGTGCTGGCAGGTACTTAGGTGTTGTTTGGCCGGTTCAGTGATCACTTAGGCCTCGGATAGGATTAGTTTAGGTGGAGTGGGGAAATGTGTCTTTTATAAGGCATTGTGGCATATTAAACTTAGTCTTTTAAGTCTTAAAATGGTTATTCTTCTCTATGTGTAGCTTCCTAAAGTTATCTGCTACAGTTAAGGCCGTAATTTGGTATTTAATTGACTCTTTAAAGTGGTAATTTCAGTTACCAAGTAAAAGGGTAGCCTTTAAGGGGTTAATTTGATATTAAATTCTTATTTACTTCACTTTTAAAATTGTGTAACTTGCCCAATTCCTTTAATTATTTCTCAAGTCTCATGGTTGGTACTTAATAGGGTAGTTTTGAGTGTCTTTCGGTGGTTAAATTGGGCTTTCTTGGGCTTTAACTAAGCTAGGGTGGCTTATTTGCAAATCTTCATTTCTATCTTTTTAAACCCTGAATTTCTTCTGAAGAAAATGTGTCAATTCAGGACCTGTCTTGAGGTTGAGGTCCCTTAGTCAAGTCTTAGGGTGTCTCTAGACTGTCCTAGGGTACCTTTCTTGGGCTAAATAGGTTTTCTCTACTCTTTTTTAACTCAGTAAATCAAAGAGGGCTAAAACATAGTTTTTCATTCAATTTAGTCCCTAGGGTTTAGGTTAGGGTTCCTTTGGTACTTTTTCCTTGATTTTTTGGTCTCTTTTCCTTTAATTAAGGTTTCTCATCCTATTTGCAAGCAAGGTCAAACACAAACAAGTTTATTCAAACACACAACAGAAAAGACAAACAGAAAATCCTGGTGAAAGATAGGTTTGAATTTTCAGGATGTTACAATACTCCCCTCCTTACTAGAATTTTGTCCCCAAAATTTAAAAATGTACCTGTAAATAATGCTGGATACTGTTGTCTCATGACGTCTTCCCGTTCCCAAGTCATTTCTTGTGTCGAAACATTTTGCCACAACACTTTGACTAATGGAACGGTCTTGCTCCAGAGTTGCCTATTCTCAAACTCTAGAATCTTCACAGGGACTGATGGGTAAGTTAAATTTTCTTTCAATTCTACTGGCTCAATCTTGAGTACATGTGAAGGGTCAGGAATATATTTACGAAGTTGAGAAACAAGGAACACATTGTGGAGGTAAGATAACTTTGGGGGTAGGGCTATTTGATATGCCGCCGGGCCGATTCTCTTAAGAATTTGATAGGGACCTATGAATCGCGAATGTAATTTTCGCGCTCTTAGTGATCTTCCTATGCCTGTCATTGGGGTTACCTTGAGGAATAGATGGTCTCCCTCATTGAACTCCAGTGGTTTCCTCCTCTGATTGCCATAATTCTCTTGCCTCTGTTGGGCAATCCTCATCTTTTCCCTAATCATACGGAGTTGTTCCATAGTCTGGCGAACAATGTCTGGCCCTAACACTCTTTCCTCACTAACTTCCGTCCAACAAAGTGGGGACCTACACTCTCTTCCGTAGAGGGCTGCGTAGGGTGCCATGCCTATACTAGAATGATAACTGTTGTTATAGGCAAATTCTACCAATGGAAAGTAGGCATTCCATGTGCCTTCTTGCTCTAGTGCACACGATTGGCGCATATCCTCGAGAGTTTGAATTGTTCTCTCTGACTGGCCATCAGTATGAGGATGGTATGTTGTGCTAAACCTAAATTGTGTCCCTAAGGCATTCTGTAAAGCTTGCCAGGATCGCGAGGTGAGTCTGGGATATCTATCGGACACTATGGAAGCCTCACTATTTCCTTAATGTAAAGTTGGGCTAATTTTCCTCAGGAAAAATTGATCCTGATGGGTAAAAAGTGAGCAGACTTTGTGAGTCTATCCACAATAGAGTCATGGTTGGAAGGGGTTCGAGGTAGTCCTACTACGAAGTCCATGGTAATTTGTTCCCATTTCCACTCGGTTATAGCTAAAGGTTGTAGCATTCCTGAGGGTTTTTGGTGTTCTATTTTGACTTGTTGGCAAGTCAAACACTTACCCACATGCTTGACTATGTCTTTCTTCATCCCTGGCCACCAAAATTTCTTTTTCAGGCCTTGGTACATCTTGGTCATACCGGGATGAACGGTATACATGCTCTTATAGGCTTCATCTAATATCTTACTCCTCAAACCAGGGTCACTAGGATTTAATATTCTCTCCCTGAACAACAGTACCCCGTCCTTAGCTTCGTGAAAATCGAATTGTTTTCTTATGGCAACTAGGGTTTCATCCTTCATTTGGGCTTCCTTGATTTCAGCCCTCAGGTCGCACTCTATTCGAAACTCATTCATCTCTAATTTTTCATTAGTCAGCACCGTATTCAAGCCTAGGTCTCTAAATTTCTCAATCATTTTCATCTCCTCGACCATCAAGTGGGCTACCTGAATGGATTTCCTACTTAAGGCATCGACAACTAAATTGGCTTTCCCAGGGTGGTGCTTAAGCTCAAAGTCATAAACTTTCAATAAATCTACCAATCTCCTCTGTCTCATGATCAACTCCTTCTGATAAAAAAGGTACTTAAGGCTCTTATGGTCATAGAAGATTGTAAACCTAGCTCTGTATAATAAATGTCCCCAAATTTTTACTGCAAAGATTATGGCCGCTAATTCTAGATCATGGGTCAAGTAGTTCTCTTCATTAGGCTTTAGTTGTTGTGACGCATACGCCACCACTTGCTTATTTTGCATAAGCACACAGCCAAGTCCTTTCCTTGAGGCATCAGTGTATACCACGAAAGGCTCCGATGGGTCAGGTATGGTAAGCACAAGGGGTGTGGTCAACCTATCCTTCAGAGTTTGAAAGCTTGTCTTGCACTCCGTTGACCATTTCAAAGGAGTGTTATTTCGGGTCAATCTTGTCATAAGGAGGGATATTTCAGAAAATCCCTTAATAAACCTCTTATAGTACCCAGCTAAACCCAAAAAGCTTCTAATTTTGGTCACTGTTTGAGGTCTTTCCCAGTTCCTACCAGTCTCTGTCTTACTAGGGTCTACAGCTACGCCTTGCTTATTGACCACATGCCCTAAAAACTTTACTTCCTCTAACCAAACCTCGCATTTTTCTATCTTGGCATGTAGTTGTTTCTCTTGTAGTACTTGCAATACCAATGCAAAATATTCTTGATGCCCTTCTTCACTCTGAGAGTAAATCAGAAAGTCATCAATGAACACTACGACGAACTGATCTAGGTAAGGTCGGAAAATGCAGTTCATATAATCCATGAACACCGCAGGGGCATTAGTTAGCCCGAATGGCATCACTAGGGACTTATAGTGGGCATAACGCGTTCTGAACACGGGCTTAGGGATATCTTCCTTTTTTACTCTAATCTGGTGGTATCCTGATCTAAAGTTAATTTTTGAAAACACAGTCGTTCCTCGCAACTGGTCCAACAAGACTTCTATGCGGGGTAGGGGATATTTGTTTTTGATGGTCACCTTATTTAACTGCCTATAATCTATACAGAGTCTAAGGCTTCCGTCCATCTTTTTCCCAAAGAGGACTGGGCTCCCCAGGGTGATACACTAGATCTAATAATCTCCTTGCTCAACAAGTCGTTTATTTGGGCGTTTAGCTCCTGCAAGTCAGGTGGGACCATACGGTAAGGTGTGATAGATATAGGTCCAGTCCCAGGTATAAGATCTATGGAGAATTCTATTTCTCTCTCAGGAGGCAACTTATGCATTTAATTAGGGAAAACATCACTGAAATCCCTGACTACTGGAATTAAACTAATTCTCTCTTCTAGACTAAAAGTTCTAGGTTCTTCAACAGTACAGGCATTTAAATAGATCATAGATTTAGCAGCGCAATCTAATACAACACGATTCTTAGATAACCAATCCATTCCTAAGACTATATCTACGGTGGACATATTCAAACAGATAAGGTTTGCATGAAAAAGTTTAGAATTGATAGTGATGGGACAATTTAAGCAAGTATGGGTGGCAATCAATCTTTTTCGCAAAGGGGTAGAAACATGCAGTTCGAACAATAAGGGTTGGGCAGAGAAATTTAGGGTTTTCACACATGTTTCAAAAATGAATGAATGAGTGGTTCCTGAGTCAAATAGAATTTTAAAATTAGTGTTTGGAATCTTACCCGTTCCCTCTATGAGATCCTCAGTTTGTTCATTGACAACCCCGTCCAGAGCGAAGACTCTTCCAACAGCTGGTGTTCGGTTTCCGTTCCCTACAGTCTCCTTGGCCTTGCATGCCTTGGCAAAGTGCCCTAGTTTCCCGCACCGGTAGCAGGTGAAACAGGGCTGAGTAGGGTAGTGTTCCCTATTATATTTCGCACATCGAGGACGATTCACCCTAGTAGGGGCAGTTCTGTTAGTACTTCCATGTGCAGGTTTGAAGTTTGGTTTCCTCACATTTAGGTTATTTTGGGGTCTCCAATTGAATCTTTGGTTTACTGCAGCCCTATCACTCAAGTTTTTCCTGATGATGCGGCATTTGTTGACTAGCTCCGCATAGTTCTTTATTTCTAACGGAGCTACTTGGGTTTTTATATTCAGGTCTAACTCGGCCTCAATTTGGGCTGCCTTCTATCCCTCATCATTCCTAAACATCAGGTAGGTAGAGAATTTGGCAGATTCGTCAAAGTTAGCCAAATACTCATCAAAGGGTCTCCCCCTTTGTTTCAGCTACAGAAATACAATCTCCCTCTCCTTTCGAACACTGTCTGGATAGTATTTTGCTAGAAAGGTTTCCCAGGTCAAGGGGCGGTTCCTACCCTCGAGTAAATGTCTGGCTCCATGCCACCAGTACTCAGCCTCACCTTGCATTTGATAGACTGCGAAGGCTCCTTTTTGTTGATAAGGTGTATGAAGTACATTGAACAACTTTTATAACTCCCTCAACCATTCCTCAACTACAACAAGGTCATAGGTACCTCTGAATACCGGAAGCCTAGCCTTTTGGAATTCAGCCCACCCAGGTTATTCCCCTCAGGATGCCCATTATCTTGTTGATCAAGGTTTGGGGTACTATCATTTCCCTGGGCCTGGCGAAGTACCTCAGAAGTTGCAGAGGCTTGGTCCCTCATTGCTTGTGCCATGTTCTCAAATGTGTGCATCATTTGACGAATCATGTCACTTTCAGGTTGTCTACTGTCAACACCTCTCCTGGTATTTGCCGTAGCTTTCTGCTAAACAAGAACATCACCAAGGTGATCAATCTCAATAATACTATTAAATAGAGAAAAGTACAGCAAATAGAGGAGACATGTAACAGTCTAGGGTTCCTAGCACAAAAATAGACTCAGTTCACTCAAAATGTCATGATCAGATGAGTTTATTCAATCAGTGTTCATGTTAGGCTATTCCACCTATGAAACATCAGAGTTCTAAAAATTGTGCTCTGATACCATAATGTAACGTCCTAGTTTCTTAATTGATTTTATTTGCAGAATTAGGTAATTTAACTTAACTCCTAAAATCCCAGTCCAATTTTTTTCTTTTCTTTTCATATGGGAGTATTAAAAGTCAAGTGTTACCCCAAGTATCACTTACTCTCGTTTGGTTATTTAACCTAAGAAACTAGAAGTTACATGTTTGTTCCTCTCGCGCTCTCCCAAAATCATTTTGAGAACATACAAGGATATTAAGATAAAGCGAGGTACTAACCTCCATGCATTAACTAATCAGTATATAATCTAAGTCTACCGCATACATCCATATAGACATACATCCATAAGTTTAATAGTTAGTGGCATGCAAGCCTAAATAGTTAGCTTCATAGTCCCAAAATAAGTGTGACTCCTAAGTCACAACCAAAAAGTCAAGCTCCTCCGCTAGCTATCCATCAGACATCCTTTCTAGGTCCCGAGGGTGTTCATGTCCACCGAGGGGAAAAAGAAGAGGATGTTGACGGCCTTCAGTATTTGGAAGTAGCCCAAGAATGGGACTTCCAATAGCTCAACTTCTATCTCAAGTAGCAGGAGGTACCTGGGCATCTGAACACACTAACGTAGTGAGATATAAAATCCCAGTAACGTAGATTACCAGTTTTATAAGAACTAATTAGTGGTTCAGCTACATTACTAAGAATACTGAAAAACTTCCTTCACAATTAACAGGTACACACAACAATTAAGTGCAGTTCTTAACTATTCAATTTCAATTACAAGATATTTCCACTCATGGATTTAGAATATGCAATTATACTGAAAAAGCCTTAAACAGGTATAAAACTCATTTTCTTTTTGAAAGTATGCACATTTACCATCACATGTATTTATCAGCCATGCGAAATACCAGATCTCTTCAGGACCTGTACAACTGGCTAAACCATTATCATCAAGAAAAGCAATCTATTGAAACAGAACAAAAATTGACTTACCGATATACTAAAGTCCGCCCATATAAGCCACAGGAATTACCTAACATCCCAGGGCGTCCCACGGTGTGCGCACAAAGTTAGAACCTTTGGATCTCCAGTCCCGGAGGGGAATATTTCCTCACTAGTTCCTAGCCAGCCTAGTGTGTCCTTTCTATACAGATCATAATAATATAATATAGATTTTCACAGGTAATGTTTATTCAGTTGCCTCTCCAGGGCATATTATTAATCACAATTTTGCCGCTCCAGGGCATGTGCACAAATGCATGCCAAAATACCTGCCTTTCAAGG